>VYYJ01002611.1:0-20457 GCA_021029165.1 Cyphoderus albinus | reverse complement strand
TAGCCCAGCAAGCAAGAATCCAAAAGTTTACTTATCCATAATGCAATGTGGATCAGAAAGCAAGACACTTCATCACATTTCTTTTTTTCCTGAGTTTCAGAAACAAGAGAAACCGAATCAACTTTCCTCGCTTTTTTTACTAACAGGAGTAGAGAAATTGGGGTAGCTTGTTTATAAAATTACCTTTTGGCAAAACGGGATTGATTGAATGTGGTTGCAGCATTTTATGCATTCCTTTCAGAGCCAACGAAGTGGTACTGATTTGTTCTGACAGGGAGAACACGAATTTCACAGTTTGATGTGATGTTGACGATAGCACTATGTGTAACGCCAAACAAGGCTCGTAGGCTATATTTACGGCGTCATTAAGTTCTCCAGTATCTCTCCTCCCGCAACACACTCATCACATTGAAAGTATTGACTTTGCACCGCAAGTTAGTGTCAGATTATCTGACACTCGTTCGGACAGCTTTCTCGTACCTTTGAATAGTAACGCTTTGTTGTTTGGGGTTTAACTTGTGGTGACGCGTTGGTATAATGAGGACCGTGGTAATTTTGAGGTTTTCACCAACATGTATCATGTATCTAAGAATTTTTAAAAAAGATTTTACTTAGCCGATGGTGATTTGATGGTTATTATTAATGTGGCGAGAAGGGATCATTTTGTACTCAGCGGAAGGGTAAAAATTCGAAAGGTGGGGATTTTATTTCTCATTAGTTTTCCTCAGTTGTCTTATCAATATGATAGAAGGTTCTCCGAACTCTGTCTGGTCTCAGTTTAACCATTCCTTAATGGACGTTGTAAGCATGTGGACCTTATACTTTAAATAAGTCAGTTTTCTCTGCTTTATACCTCTTAACTTACTTGCTGTATTGAACGAACCTACGACGATTAGGATTAGCATCTTTTAAAGCCCTTAAAGAACACTAGCTATAGTTTCTTTTTAAATCGACCTGCAATTTAAACGAATGTAACATCGACCATCGTACAGCTTCAGGACAAAAAGTTGTAATCCAAAAGAGAGGCCCGCCTGGAGTGAGCATTTTAAATAGTGATGATAAGATTTGATTGAATAATGAAACCTTTCTCTGCTTTAATTATACATTTTCGATAATCCTCAAGATCGTGTTGATGGCTCAATAGAACAGTAATTATTGGAAGAACAGTTAGACGTATGATATGGTAACATTATCAATTATTATCATCATCATTTTGATATAAGATGCGCAGTGTGTCGTGCCGATGCTTTCCATCTTTCCTTCACGCAAGTGACGTAATCCTTCGTCCGGCCCGGCCCAAGATTCTCTGTGTTCTCTGTGTGAACCAAAACAAGAGAAATTTCATCTCGGAGGGGAAAGAGTAACAACATTAGTAGCTTTTGTACTATTCTTTTAATGTTGAACAACAAACAAAGCCAAGAATTGGTTATTTATTGACAGTTGAATGTCTTTATAATGATGGCAAGTTATTTCCTAAGCAGTGCCTGATTTAATCATATCAGAAAGAGATAAAAGCTACCGTATATCTTGCAGCCACACATCATTATGACTCCACAAAATATTATTTCTATGATGGCACGTTATTTCCTAAGCAGTGCCTGATTTAATCATATCAGAAAGAGATAAAAGCTACCGTATATCTTGCAGCCACACATCATTATGACTCCACAAAATATTATTTCATCTTATGTTATATCATTATCTCAAAGTGTTTAATAAATATCGTGACATGCTGGAGGCCAACCAAAAGATGATTCTTTCAATTTTGTTTCAAAAAATGTTTGATTTTCAAATATAAGACTTTGTATAGACTGTAAACATGAATCTGTATGATTGAATAGAGCACCTAATTCCATAAGATCATACATCTAAAATTATAAAAATAACAAAATGATTCATGGATAAAATTTATAATCTCTCATTTTTAACTCTTCACTATGCTGTTTTAAAGCACTGATGCATTTTATATTGCCTCTTTTGAATCACTTGATAATAAAATTCCATCCTAAATTCTCTCATAATCAACTTGCACACTGTAAGTACCAAAATAAACCTGATTGTCCCGCATCCCAATTGAAGGTAGAAGAATAGCAAAAAGCAAAATATTCATTTGATCTGTAACATAATAACGACGAGGGTCTTATAAAAAGAACAACCTCAATTACTTCTTCCCCTCAATATTTACACTTGATGTCAAATTTGATTCGACTCTGTTATTGTCGATGTGGATAGGATATGACGTAACGCAGGTAAGAAGGTTCAGAGTAAATAAATACAAAATCTTTTCTTTCCTGGAAAATCATTGCCAGACAAAAGAGGTCTTTAGTTTCGTTTTACAATTCTGGGGGAAATTAGCAGGTATAGGTTAAGCCAGAAATAAGCTTAATAATGAAGCAGTAGTAATAGGAGGGGATTTGATGAGCTTGATGAAAGCTGGAGCCTTATTATCGCGATCATCATCATTTACCAGCACCATTGTGAACATTATTGTTTAGCAACTTCAACTTTTTTCTTTTTATAGCTTGAATCATCAGCACAATAAATAGTGAAAAAGATGTGGTGACTGTTCTTGATTGTGCTTATTTATCCACACACCAAATGTGTCTATCTGGAGTAATGATAAGGGGGATAGCAGCGCTAAGACTTTGAAGAATGTCTGTTCATCTTCCAGTGTTTTCTACGCAGCACGGAGTTCGGACGACGCGTCACAGTAGTAAAAGTAATGAAAACGAGACGTATTATCATTTTTAAAGTTGAAATACAAAAAAATTTCCTAGTCATCGTTTTCATGAGCTCAGGACAGGAGCAAGTAGAATGGGAAAGAGAAAGAAGGAAATATTTAAAGACTTAAGAAAAGAAAGAAATAATGCGTCTTTCTTCCAAGGAAATAAATACAATCGTCATCCTCATGATTTTCATTATTTCTAATAGAAGGATCAACTCCACAAAAAGGGCTCTTTTTAAATTGATGCGTGGTTAGTTTAACTATTCTCTAAGCTGAGGTTTATCAGCCAGGTATATAAATAATACACGGAGGCATGATTGGTCTCCCCTATAATTTATTTATTCGGGATAGCAAACGTAAGCTGAGACCGAGAGTAACAATCATAACGATTGACGACGTTGCTCCACGCTAGATCTTAAAGTGATATATCAACACACTCGGTGTTTCAAAGAGAAGACAATAATAACCGAGGTTTAACCAAGATAAATACACGGCCAACAGAGAAAATATAATGAGGATAAAAATAAAAAGGAAACAATGATCAATGAAACAATATTGTAGGTTTCACTATAATGTTTCAATACGCTGTGGGGCATAACTCAGGCGACGCGATATGACGGCATCGTGTACTTGGTTAATGGTGTAGCACATCTCATCACTTCAATCGCTCGCGCAACACCATCTCACCAAAACCGTCTTTCTCTTCTGCTTAGCTGTGCCTGTCGGTTTGGAAATCAGTAAAGCGAAATTCAAGTAAGTCCTTTTCTGATCCTAAGTCCTGGATCTATCAAGGTGTTCATAGCTTACGTTGATGAGTCCTTATCTATGTACACACAATCTTCGCTACGCTTGTGTTCCATCCCATCTTCCGTCTTTAGCTGACGAATATCTGAGAAAGGGATTTATGTTATGCAACCATTCTTCGCTTTGGGAGTAAGATGCCTTAGCCTGAACGAAAAAAAAGGGGGATGCAATAGAGAAACGCCACGGATGATATACCTGTCGTCTTTGTTTAACTCACCTTCTCGCTGCGATATCTCAATAAGTTTCTTAAGTTTTGTCTTCTTTTACCCTTGTTGCTGAAGGAAAGGATCGGTATGATCCACAGTTATCCGATTGCTTTATGTGTAGCATACAACGCATGCTATAATGCGTGAAGCAAAGCGAGTTGTAAAACTCATAAAAGAAGACATTTCTTTTCTGCTCGTAAAGTCAAGAAATGTTACATCTAGGTACAGCACTTACAAATAATGTTCAAACAACATCGATGAATCGATAGAGGAAGTGCGTAAATTTTACTAGGGCTGGATATGATGCTACTCAAAAGATTGTTGAGAACCGATAGACCGTTGTGTATTCAAGTCGACGAGGTACAAAACAAACGATTTGGACTCTTTTTATCCGTATTTTTGTGTATCATGTCTTCTGACCTGGTATTTATTGCCATTCACGGTTTGTTATTATTCAGCATTCTTGTATTGTATTGTGCTTACGAAAGATGATAACAGGAAAAATAGTGAAGCAACAAGCTCATTCAGTTTACAGCAGAATAACAGTCGACTCGGTTGAACAATATAAATTACAACAATACAGTGCCAGTGAAACTTTGGAAGAAGGATCGTTGAAAAAGATATGCCATGGTCATTTTCTTCTGATCACTGGAAATTTATAACATGAAGGAAGGAGATATCCCTTCGTAAACTTAAGGAAAGAATCATTTAGTTGAACCGACCGAACATCGTCCTTTCTGAGCACACCATCCTTTAGCAGGATGACCTCTATTAACTTTTACTGCTCTTATTGAAAAATTATAAAGTAGGTGGTACAGAAGCTCGCCGTCAACGATGACCGTCTTTCCAAATAAGGAAGACCAGTATTGGAATTGAATGCTGCCACGATGTGAGTATTGGTAATTGTAATTTTGAAGCGGCTCATTTGTAGCAAAGACACGGGACACTTTTTTCTTTAAACCTGTGAATTTTACTGCTTTAGGGGCAAATTAAGGCACACAATTCTGTTGCACATCATAACTAAAATGTGTGAAGGAAAGGTTCTCTCAACATGAAGTTATGCATGGTTGAGTGTTAAAAATGGAGTTATTTGAAACTATCCAAAATGAAGATTTCGTTTCTGCGAGGATCATACAAGAAAATGACCATTACACACGATGTACATTTACCTATTCACTACTCATTTTTATATAAAGTCAACTAATATAAATTCCAAAAAATGTAATGAATTATGTTTCTTAAAAGTTTACCTCAGCACAGCACAACAAGATGACAAGGCTGAAGTAAAAGAGTTAAACTTGCCCGTTGGAACTTTTAAAGCTGGTTGTAATGCCCGAACTGTTCGAAGCATGTTGTAGATTTGTATCTTACAAACCAACCTAGTTTAAGAAACTTGGCTTATAAAAAATAGTCCAGCAATGAAAGCATGTTTAAGTTACACATTTATCACATACAAGCCTGGAATCTAACGTTGCGTCAACCGAACTGAAGAAGGGAAAAAGAACCTTGTGCAAGTATTATGTTTGTACATTCAGGCAGAGGATCATCATAAGTAATCATTAGCACATAAATACACACAAGTGGAAAATGAAGTTTTCGGGGCTTTAATACTATCTGTCAAACCGGTGGAATAAGATATATTGTAATAAAGAAATAAAAAGAGCCTTCAAAAAAACTGGAAGGTGGTTGCTTTCGACCATCCATACGAAGCATACCTCTGCATTACTTATGAGAACGCAGGTTTGGATGATGAATATGTTGCATGTGTTATTGCATGTTGATTATTACATCCAGTAGGATACATTTACATACCTTAATATTACCATTCACACTGCTCATATATTTTTTATTCCTGCCTTCGGTATATCCTCCTCCTCAGCTGGATACACACGTTATAGAAAAAATTGTGTGTGTGCACAAGGGAAAAAGTGGTTTTTCCTTCTGCTGAAGTTTGCTTTGAGCACATTCACAATAATAATGATATTAGAGTCATGCAACGTACATACCTACTTACCATCATCATGTAATAATAATATAATAACAGAGTAAGAGCACACGGACAGTGCAGAGCACGGAGCAGTCCCGAGCAGCTAATAACTTAACTTACGACTCAAGAAAAAGATGAAGGTCTTTTTTCTCAAAGAAATGAGCATTGAGTGAGTATTGCTTTTCTGGAGAAGTCTTCCTTTAAAACGAGTTTATCCGTGTATTTGTATGCGCTGAGTTTGTAGATATGCTTGAAACGACTGCTCTGGCAAGGATTTAGTTTTGTAGGTAATTCAGTATTCCGTAATAATATAGTCATTATTATATGGATCGGAGCAGCAGAAGTGTAAGAAGTCTGTGGGCGAAGTGAGTTAGCAAAAAGGAAAAGAAAGAGGAAAAAGTGAGACGGGTAAATGCATGCCTTCTTGACAGGCATTATATGGGAAAAAGAAGAGTGAGTGGTTAAAGAAAGAAAGGAGAGAAGAGATGATGGAATAATAATAAAAGGGGGTAGTTGTTGAGCTGTTGTGTGTGCTCCTGCTCTGCTCCCTAATATAAAGTTGTTCTCCACAACACAACACTCACTTGAAATGAAATAACACCACCACACTCATTTGATATTTATATTTTACTCGTTTTCTTATTTCTGCCTCATGTGCACAGGCATGGGTACATGTGGAGTTGTGGACTGCGAGAGTGGAGTACGAGAGGAAAAGCGAGCAGTTAAGTCAGGACTGAGCAGTGGAGAGTTAACATGCAGCAAGTATGGAGCATTTATAATGAGCACATGAAAAAGAAAAGATGAGAAGAAGAAAACGAGGAATTTATAGCCCTCGAGCGAGGAGTGGTCGGGCAAGTTTAGTTGAGTTGTAAGGAAGACCTGTCATCTCAGATAGGAGTTAGCGTTCACATTGCTTGGAAGGGTCCGTCTTTGTCGTTCCTCTCTCCTTTCGTCGTTTCTCTATTGTTACTCGACTGCATTGTCCATGTTACTTAATGCAATTTCTATTTATTGTTCTCGCCTTGAGTTGGTAAAAGAAGAGCTCGACTGTTCACACTGCGCTCTTCACTCACGTTTTTCTTGCTCATGTGTGTGCGCGACTGCCTGCGTGCCTAATAATAACAGAACGCGAGCAGCAGTGCACTGACAGCAGTGAAACTCTGCAGAAGTGGAAGCAGCGGGACATAATAATACCGATTATAAGTCGCTCGTACGGTGAACTGTCTCACGGATTGTCCTTTTTGGACAATCTTTGGAAAAAATAAGGACGATTACAGACACCTTGCAGGTCTTGTCGGTGACGGTGTCAAGACTCTGACCAGCTCACGAACGTGAAATTTTAGTGAACTGAATACATTATGTGGCTAGATTTAGTGACACTTTTGGAAAGAATTTAGTTTCAAAAACTAATGAACTAGCATAGTGGAGTATTTCAATTAAGAGGGCTGGGAAAATAAAAACTTAATTTATTACCAAGTTCGACTGAAAAAATAATATTTAGTTTAAATGGTTCAGTGAAAACAAGACAAAATTGTTTTTCTTTGAATGAAGAAATAAATCCAGGCAAAATCAATGGATTTATTATTTGACACGACTGACAAAGTTTCGGCGTTTGAAGAAAATTATTAAGAACTTCTTGGCAAATTGTTATTGGTGGTAGGATGTGCAAAGAATTAGGATGGCTTAATTAAAATATCCAGTTTTCCTCACAACGTCAGGAGAATTTCTTAAAGTTGCACTTTTCCCTTGTGTAAATTATGGCATAGTATACGAAATACCGGTACAGACAACCCACGCGAGATGCATGCTAGAGTCGTAAGATAAGTTTTCGCTGTTGAGTTGAAGAATAAAATGTTCTTTGTTTCAAAGCAGAAAAACCACACAGTTGGAATGTACTAAAGTTGATTTCTCATGGAAAAGCAAGATAGGTGGCTGATGTCCTATAATGAATGCGGATTTCAGCTTCACCTTTTTTGAAAACATACTTTGTATCACTTTATTAAATAAGTTTAAATGATTTCATTGTAACTAAAGGTTTAGTTAATTGAGACATTTACAATGTGCGTACAATGTAAAGGGAAAGCAAAGAATTTGTTTTGTGTAAAACTAAAGTGAGAGTTTGTGTTGACACGGATTTGTATCATCTTAGAGCGGAAAGACGCTGTTCACAACTTGAGCGATTGTTTTCAGTAATGATTTATTACACAGCAGTGACCATGCGAATCTGTTTATCGTTGTTTGAAAAATGGTGACCTTTATAAATCAAAATTTGTCAATGAACAAGGTCAGAAATAGGGTTTCGTGGACTGGTACGAACTTTCATGTGCATTATCTCACTTCGTGTCATGTCAAAATAAAACTATGGCTCTGTGACGTTTAGTACTCAACAAATCGTCAGATTGGTTCCCGTATATTTGTACTGTTTTCCTGATTTCTCTCATTTTGGAAGCAGTACTTGGATGAAAGAGTGAAAAGGCGAGAGAAGCAGAGAGGGAGGGGGATTGTTTTATCTTTTTCGGATTAATAAATATGCCGGAAAAACCTATGACTACTACAGGTAGCAGCAGTGGAGCCGGTCTGCCACCCGGGATCGGCTTTCCGCCGTTTTCACCATTCGGGGGTTTACCACCAATGGATCACCAGAGAGCACATCATTGGGAACCACATACAGCAGCAGCAGCTGCAGCCGCGGCAAGAATTCACGCTCTTCATCACGGGTAAGCTTATAGCACTTTTGCATTCTATTCTAATTTCTTTCATACAAACTTCTATGATCTTTTCATTTCTATTGATATATCAAGACTCTTAAGCATTTTCTAAAAACACGACAATGCAAAAACTCTATTATTATCATGTACAAAAATTCGCTGGAAATTAATAAAAATATTTTCTGGTAAATTACTTGATCCTACAATGAGGAGAGTTCAATTTGAGCATGATATAAATGAGAAAGTTTAGAATAATAGACGATAGATACAATGTACTGAAACACAACAAAAAGGATGATAATAAGTAACAACAATACCATGATAATATGCTTTCGCTGCATATCTTTCATAAAATCTTGGGAATCAGGTTTTCAAACTTTATACTTTTGCACAGAATGATTATCCATATCTCGATTAAAAATCGCTCCTCATTGAATGAAATGGCAGACCCAAAAAGACTCATCATCACACCATCAACCAAGTAGACGTCCAAAAGTTGTAATTAGAAACGGACGATGATTCGAAAATTCTCTCAATCAGGTCTATTAAACAAAATAATAAACAGTAGCTAAAAATTAGCAGTCGTTTTGCTGAAAGGAGGAAACGCTTCTCACCCGTTTCTTTAAAATCAAATTTGTATCTGCATTATATTTATGTATGAAGTTCGTCTGCTGGAAATGAATGCATCGTTATGTATTGTTATAAATACAAACATAAAAGAGGGGTTAAAAGGTAACATGATTCGCCACAATAAGAAGACATTAGTCTATCAGAATCAGAACTAAGCGAATGGAATAAGTCTTATTTTCTCTGGCTCAAAATTCTTCGCAGACCATTTTTTACTTACCAAACCATTTTACACGTGTGTCTGGCTGGATAAATGTGCCGCCTTTTGACAATTCATTATTAAAATTAGAGAAGTAATAATATGGCACCTCATTTCCAATTCCTTCAAGAAAGAAAAAATACTTTTTTATACAAATTTTCACTGATTACAAATAAAACGTTATTTTATACTTTGAGCATAAAGAGAAAGGTATATAATCTGCTTTGCTATTATCAGCTTTTTTTGTCTGTAAGAAATCTCATTTACACAGGAAAGAAGCATTTTTAATTTGCTTGCTGTTTTTTCTTGAAGTTTCATCAAAATCATCAAGTTGTTCGTCCATATCCTTAATTAGCATTTCCACTGCTGGATTTTAATTATTTTATTTTTTCTTGAATTCATTGCAAACTGCTTTGCTTTGTTTATACCTTATATCTTATCAGTTGTACATTTGTATATTGTAGTTATTGCATTTTTAACGGGTTCGTTTTCAAACTCAGCTCCTTTGTGAAAAAACCATCACATTTTGTGGAAATTTTGGATTATAGTAGCAATTTCATTTAGACATTTCTTTGGTGCACTTGATGAGGAAGACGTTATAGTCTTAGCAGCCTTCTTTCGTACCAATTGTAAAGTATATTAGTAATAACACCTTGCCCGACACAAAAGAGGAAGCCAAAGTGTTTATGCAAGTTATTGACTTGCTTGAGTTGTGTATTTAAACACGAGTGGAGTGAAGGCTCATTTCCGAACTCATGGTGTTATGATTGAGGTGTAGACGTAGTGCAGACACAACATAGGAATTAATAATAGGTAAGTAAGAACTCTATGTTAGAGAATGTTTTCATAACTAGCTAAACTTACTATAGACACTAGACATAGCCGTTGCTTAATAATGAACTGAACACGATGAATTTTGCAGGCCTTGATACAGTATGATTGTTGTTAGTTGTTTTGCTGACCACCCTCAAATTAAGGAGCTAGCACGTAATAGGTTTAGATGCCGAGTAGGTGCTAATGAAATAGCCAACGAGAATAACGAAGCGGTGAATACTTACATATATAATCACTAAGACTGCTTAAATATTCGAAGCGAACGATTAGAGAGTATAATGACGGGAAGTGTTCTTAAATCCCTGGAAGTTAACAACAATACACGTTTACTAACTAATTACATAAAAAATGAGCATGCCCTTGAATGAAGAAAATGTTTTTGAAAAACAAGTGTGTTAGTATTGAAATGAACAGCCTTAATTCAACTCAATAAGTACAGCTTCTGCTCGATATTCAGTCTACCTCTATTGAGTGGTGGGATGGTGTAAATTGAACCGACTGACAGCTTTTGGACACATTGGCGATGACGATAGGAGACTTACCATCGAAGATAGAGATTTGAAAGAAACTCTTTATGGGCCGGAAACAGCATCAGATGTAACGCTGCTCAGTTTGCCTCAATTTTCATATAGAACATTTGTTAAATCGATGCTGTTGACGCTCTGCCACCAACTTTCACACTTAACTGAAATATGAAGAAGACTCAATAACCAGCGTTTGTTTGATCTTTCGAAGAATTATTGTGACTCGTTGAGAGATAGAGAGAGAGTAAAAAATAAACTTAAGGAATTTTAAAAGGGAAACCGTTTGTGGTTACCAACATTATGTCAGATTCGAGCTGCTATTATGGTCCAGAAATCCAAAGACAACAACAGAGAGAGAAAGGATTTAATTTCTCTGACATTATCGACATTGTGACTTGTCAGGGTTTGGCTAGCCAAATACAGTACTCCCCTGGGTGAAATTAAAACACTGCAAGTACCAAAAGTAACATCCTCTTCATCAAATGCTTGGATTGACCGAAGTTATACTGCAAGTGACTTTGTTTCTTTTAGGAGAATTTTTGTAAACAAGAGCTTAAATTACTTGTGGGAAATTTGGGCTTCTGTTCATTTAAACGGCGGATCCGGCAAAGTCAAAATATTATTTTTGGTCAAAGTAACCTTTTTCTCGTTTACGTAATGCAGCAAATTAATTTGTTTTGAAAGAATTAAAAGAAACAGGGTATTCTGGGTGTTCGTAAGAATGTTAAAGTTTACTGGGATGAAGGGCAGAATAATACAGAAAGAAAGTGCGGAACATAAAATTTCTTGTAACACGTCACAAGTCACAACTCGTAACAGTTTTATGGCTGTCGTCATGAAGGGTTTATCATTTAATCATCAGCAGCATCAGCATCTGTAAGTGTATGAAACCCAATAGATATAAATTTCATGATGTGTGAAATAGCTCTTTTTCCTTTGTTTTCATATTTTTCGTCTTTGGAAAACGCTTAACTTTTATACGTTTTTCAACACTTGTAACTGAATAATATCTAGATACATAATTTTAAATCATAATTCGAATTGGAAGATGAGCAGTACACATTGTTTTAACAATAAACCCGTAATACTAATAAATAAGTAGCGAGTGTATTTCATGTGTACGTTTCCTTAAGACAGAAGCCTAAATGCAAACTCAACGAAACACTTCTTGAGCTGAGCCAAGCCAACATGTCACTATGAACGTTCAAGATGCAAACATGACAGGAAAAAGTATCTCGGATTTCCGTCGAAGTGATGTATGTTTTTTGAAGCACATTGGGCACCTAGGAACACATAAAAAGCTCATCTTTCCTTTATGCGTATAACCTTCGTCATCACCGCCATCAGTTTTATCAATTGTTTGTATTCACACAAGACCGATGTTACGCATTAATATTACATAATACTGGCTGCTCTTATGGTTAGGAATACTTTCTTCCTCTAACTTTTTCATTTAGTACAGTTTTTACTGTTCGGTAACTTTCGCGTGCTTATACGACTTACATTCTAAATATAATTTCCGAGTCAATGTGTCTAGGTACTTGAAAAGCTACTTCCTTTTTCGTAGCATTTTAAAATAAAAATACTCTTTCATGAGAACAAACAATAACTAGAACAACAGTAATTTGAATACCTCAGAATTTCGATGTCAGCCTCATGAGAGAGGCAGTCAGAGTTGGTTTATTAGTTGCAATGTTAAATAACCAACATGGCTATGTTGTTCTGTACATTCTCTGTTTACACTTGCACATTATTAATGTGACATTAAAGTCAAATAATAATGGAAAATTTTCATTTTATTATTTAATAATTGTGGCAGCTAAATCTTAAAGTTTAGACTTCAACACTAATATGATGTACTTTAATTAAATATATACTCTTACCTGTTACCGATATATGTGTATGCTGCTTCAGTAAAATCTTACTTCATTATTGTGATAATTATCAAAGTTTTTCTAGTAAATAAAGTCGTCGGTTGGTGGATGTAACGACCTTTCTTCGTTGCTTACCGGGTTTACCAAACAGGTTGAGCTGGCAGAAGCATTTCGAAACCAATAATATAAATTGATACCCATCTTTGTATGCAGAGATTTATGTACTCACTATGTGAGTAAGTACTCAACCGAGAAGGACCCTTGACTTTGTTAAGTGGTTCACAACTTGTTAAATTTTCTTCGAGTGCACAATTGACCAGACAATGGACAAGGAAACATTATTGAGTCTATGTACTTATTTTGCTTATGTACGTGTACGTATAGACTCGAAGTCTTTCAGTGTTTGGTTGTTGAAATATTTATCAGGTCAAGTGCCTCATGATAAATCCACGCATAGTGAGACAAACGAAAAATCATGCACGACTTAGAATGGGAATTCTCATCGCTGACACTTCTACTGATCTTTTTAAACCCTTAATTTTGTGTGCGAGAATGGCGAGTTAAGAAGGACACTACAAATAAAAGCTGAATGAGAGTAGAGAAACTCGAGTTATTTAAAAATTTAATGAAACAAGTGAATGGTTCCTTGTTCCGCTTCATAAGCTCACAAGAAAAAAAAATCTGTATAAATGGGGTTTAAAAAGGGAGGTATCATAAATTAGTGGCAATTTTTCACTTGGTCACATTTTCTTCTCATCCAGAGAACTACGTGCGTAGTAGAAATGCTTGTACTCCCTTTTCTTTCGTCTTATCTGATAAACCGTCTGACAAGAGATTGTCTACACAGACAAAAGGTTTTCTACGGGCACGGTATAGAAGTGATAGAAGTAGTCGCTGTCTAATACACCAACATTATTAAGAAATCCCCGAAGTAGGAGCCGCCGTCAGTATGGAAGTGGCACTGACACAGTGCTTGATTGACTCAAAAAGTACTTGAAATAGCAACAAGAAAAAATCTTGAGTTTGGGATGTGTTGAATCAGGATGACGGCAAGAAGAGTTAAAATTGAAAGTTCAAGTGAGAGGGAGAGAGAAACGAGGTAAATTACATGAAACACAACAAGTAGTAAAAATTGAGAAAATTTTATGTTTCATTTCATTTCTGAACGTTGGTGATGATGATGACGTTGATACTTAAATAAGCAACAGGTAGATTCACCGGAGGCAGAACGACGACTGGAAAGGTGATTGAGGAATTTTTAGTGCTTCTTGTAAATATCGTCCCTCATTTCCCTCCTACAAACAAGGAGCTAGTAGTAATCTTGGTGTGTAGCACTTGTGGTAGCGTAGTTTTCTACCACTCTCTCTGCTTGGGTAGTAAAAATTTCAGAGGGATGAAAAACACATAAAATTCTATATAGTCATTGACGTCGCGTCGTGTTGCGTTAATAGCCGGTGTACTTAAGACGATGAACACGGCATAAAAATATAATGTGTGACTACACGACAGTCATGATGATTATAATGACAATATTATGTTCTTTGCAGACTTTCCCCACTTTTCGTTGAATTTTTTAAATCTATGGCATGGCCAGCTCTACTAAACTGCATATCATCATCATTGAGGCACAGACGAAAAGTGAAGGAGTTGTAGAAAATCCTTCTCGAATTAGTTAGACATGTACCTAAATAAAGTCTTCTAGTGGGTCTTGGTTAGGAGCTACACAGCAATCACTTTACATTATAAAGACTGTAACAATAGGATTTCCTCTATTGTTGGATTATCTTTAGGCATGAATGCAAAGCTTGGTATTTACTCAAAATTAAAGGAGAGATGTTTTTGTCATAAAAGACAGGTCATCTTGAAAACTTAATTTAGGACAACGAAATCGTCTAATGCAGTGTCTTTTGAAAATGGCTACACTTTATGATTACGGTTCACGGTAATTCTTCACGGCACGCATATATTTTTCTTTTGTTGAAGTAAAATCTGGAAAGCAAACAATCCTGTTTTGTTCCAGGGTTTTCATGTACAAAATGCATGCATAATTCCGTAAAATTTTAGCGTTCTATTGAGAAAAGCAATTATTAAGCTCCCCTCTCTCAGATGGTGTGTAGGTATGCACAGAAAATATAATGATCACACTAGTCATTTTTGTTTGCTGTTGGTTAAAGTTGTACTGTTTTCGTAATTGGAATAATAACGGCTCTGGAGGGTGGGCACGTTTTTATAGATAGGTTTTTGATGACTCGTTGATTGGAGGTCGGTCACTTTACCTTGAACACATACGCTGACGAGAAAGGAAAAAAGAGCATAAAATTGTTAAAACTTAATTTTCTTTTCTCGTGTAGAAGATATAAAAATCTCAAAGAAAGAGAAAAAAGTAATATTTTTTTCTCTGCCGTGATGATCATCTCGGTTAAATTGAGAGAAAAGTATAATTTCTTACCTGCCTACAAAGCAGAATTGCTGGTGGCAATACCTTTTGCGTGAAGTGAAACGTTCTCCAATGTTCCTGTAGAAAGGTTTCATGTTCTTAATTAAACATTTTTAATAATGCTAATAACGCTATTGGATATTATGTTATTATCGAGAAAAAAACTTAAAAATCGACAGAAATCTACAGTTATTATTTATTCAATTGCTTAATATATAAATTACAAATTTTGTTTATTTACATATGTAGAACGGTAAAATAATGATATTCACCCATAGAACTAATAGGGAATTTAGTTTACTGATATTGGAAAGCGAGAAAAGCGTCCGTTGATTGTTGTTAAATCTATGGATCATTCCATTGTTATAAGTTAGCCGGAGGTGGTCATAAATTTAGTGGAAGTTTTTACTGTTTTCGAGAAAATTTAATATATTTATGGCTTGATTTGGTTGACTTTAAAAGTCCTTTTTGTTCCTTCCAAGGTTAAAGGAATGGTAGCGAACGAACAAGTGATGACGGGGATTGTACTTAAAATATAATAGACGTACGGTAAACAAAATCTATACGTAGCATGAACGACTACAAATAAGCAGATAGAATAACGACTCATTCGTTTCTCCTTTTAGCATTAACTCAGTTTGAAGAGAAAATGGAACGGTGGATTTATGTTCTAATTTTATGGCATTTTTAGATTTTTGCCTGAACTCAAAACACCACTTTGGACTTTGTGAATGTGACCTTTTAGATGTGCACCAGAGAGGCATGGGTTAGCTGACAAACAGGCTAAAATGTTTTAACTAAAAATCGTGTAGTTTACAACTTGCAGCTTTTTCTTTCAAACAGCAGTGCTACTATTGTAAGAATTGACATCCTCATATAATGAAACGGAAAACAGACCTTAAAAGAAAGTAACACGGATGAGCGACTTAACATGCTTTGATTGAGGTTTATTGAGCAGAACCTTGAAAAACAGAACTCAAAAATAGCAACCTGTTCCAGATGAACAAGCCGCTTTGTTCCAGCGCGTTCAGCACTGAATTGCATAAGTTTCTAGGAATCCGTTTCTTATCTCAATTTAGCGTGATGAATAAAATGAAATAGAAAACAGCTACATCGTGAGTTTCTGTTAAAATATACGAAATTGTACATCAATACAAGTCGTGTACAAACGTTTCTTAATAAACTATGTAATTGCACAATGTATATTTACTTTACTATTTAATAAAACATTTATAATCTTAGCAAGTTTTCTTCAAGAATCAGAGCAAGTCCATAATAGTATTACAATTAATTATTATCTATCTGCTGACAGTAGTTTGATGGGTCGGTGACAATACAACTTTGGCCTTATGAAAGCTAAAGAAATTCCGAAAAGGATTTATTTTTCCTCTTGTTACTCTAATATGTGCGTAATCTATCAACTGAACCCAATTCAGAGAAATGTGAAATGAAAAAAAAGGACGAGTATAAAACAAAGTTGATGATGCTACAATACAAAAGATCTTTCATTGTGTGAGGAGGGCGGCCAATTCGCATGATTAAGTCACTATACAACGGGTCCGTCTATCCATGCAGCAAGTGATCCAGCCGCAGGAGCTGTGCTGAGTCAGTGACTGTAAATATTATTATTTCTCCACAAGCACACGTAAAAAATCGAAGGTATGCACAAAATCCCGTGTTCACCATGTAACATTCAAAAAAGACATCATCTTTCTTTTTTTCGCTCGTCCAAATCAAGACATGATACCTGTTGAACCTCCGCTCACATCATCATAATATCATCTCAATTCTCATTCTAGCCCAAGATGAGATGATTTTTATACACTTGGCATCTTTTTCCACTGGTTTCCAGTTCAGGCTGCTAGACAGAACAAAACAGAACAACTCGTACCGGTACCTATTTCTTTTCGTGAAGCAAGCATCAGCATACAAGTAAGACAGTCAAATGGAGATGGAGATTGGTGTGGTTAATGTAGTTTTTGGTTGGATGGACATAAGATGAGATGAGTGAAGGAATCTAATATGCATATTATAATATGGATAATACCCGTAGGGAAAGAAGTCGGACAAATCCACTCTCTACGAGACTACGAGTACAGCAAGAGCCACGAACACCGCAGAAGAGTATCAGTGATGCGACTGATGGGTTGTTACATGTTAAAGTTGGTCGGTTGGCTCGGTGAGAGAGAGAGAGAAAGAAAGAAACAAAGAAGGGGGCAAAAACTATTGGCATCTTTATTGACTCGTCGTGCGGGTTAATCAGGCAGGGGGAAACCTTGCTTTTCTTACTTTATTATGTTATGTCAGAGCCGAAGAAACAAAGGGCTTTTAAAGGCTTTTATAAAGTTGTACCATAATAGAGATGATCAAGGATGCATGTATTTATTGTTAGGTTGTAGTCAATGTAAACCAAATAAACCAACAAACGGAATTTTATATAGCTTAAGTCAACATTATACATGCATGAGATAAAAAGAGAAAATATTTTTTTGTTTACAGTTCTTACATATTCTCTCCGTTTTCATCATTTACTACACTCTCACGGAGTATTTTGTAATTCGTGTCCAACTTTTAAATTTCAAGGATTTTAAAAACATTGATCTCTGTCACTGTTTTTTATTGACCATGTCTCGGGTTCATTCGTCTAATAGAGCATAATATTGTAAATACGTGGTCATGTCAGGGCAAAGAGATCACTTCACATTGTTGTGCTATGAATGTAGAATAACTCAAATAAACGATAAAAACAAATATTTTTGTTTGTTTGCTTTTATGTGATTATTTAGTCTCTACTCTTGACAATTGTCTAGATATTTTCTTCGAAATTATATTTATGTAAAATAAGATTATACCTTTAAAATCTGAAGAGACGTGTCACATACCTTAACCAAAGTTGTTTTTCGCGAAGGCAGTTACTGAATGAAAAATGAAAACGAAAAAAGCAAAGGCAATGACGTATGACGTTTAACTAGCTACTGTTCATTACAAAAATATATAAATATAAATATTTTTTACGTTCAAGTAAGTAGGGGAATGTTTAGAAGAAAAGGCTTTCAGTAATAAATGTGATTTTATAATTACAAAAATTTGTGAATTGCTTAACCTAAAGTAGTGTCACCGTTTTATCATGAAATTTGTGAGTCATGTGGACAGTTTGTATGTATGTACATAACGGGTTGGCACTGGCATGCGTTGGCAAACATTAAATATTTACCTACATGTGTTATTTTATTTGCACTGCTATTTAGCAGGGCATTAAACGATAATGTAGTAGTTTCTAACGATAAGTAGATGTGTACACATGGTTTGGTTTGGTTGTTCCTTCTCCAAGGAAGAAACGGAAGGAAGTGCCGGGCACGGATTTCAAGAGTTGTCAAGATTGCCAGATAAGGAACAAGCAGGGTGTCTCTGCTCGACCCGGGTAGAATCCTGTGCTTGAGCATTATCTTATTGTTGCTTGCGGTTTTGATAATTTACTCTGTCAAGAAAACTAATGACTCTTTTTTTAAACTCTCTTCGTCTCCAGAATGAAGCAAACGAAAAAGCAATAGTAAAGCCGACCACGTTTTGAGTTTCACTTCACTCTAGAAATCTGTAACTGGTACACCTTTAAACATCTCTTGTACTCATTGCACTGCCACATCTGCTTCATATCCTGTATTCCTCCTAAAAGGCAAATCACTCATTCTTTTCTTCACCAGGAAAACCAGACACCCAAACAGAGTTGTCTTTAACTCCATAACTTCAATGTGCTGATGGACGCGCATTTTCACGTTTTTATTCTGATTGTTCATCTCTTTCCCTCTCAACCCTTTCCTATAGAAGTCATCATTAATGAAAAACACGAAATGTAAACGCTGTGGTAGCGAAAGGAAAACAAAACAGACAACGACTTATTTAAGTGTGAGTCTAGAGCTTACACATTTTTTCTTACTTTATAAAGACTTTTGTTACTTGTTTTACGATCCCAAGTCAATTTTCAAAGTCCTTTTACAGTGGTAATTTAGTCATCTTTACAAGAAGTAAATACGTATAAATTACGGTGAAAGAGAGACAAAATAAAATACCAATTTCATAATTGGTTCGGCTCCTACAGTTTTCAGTGGGACGCCAAAGCGAGAGGAGCACAGTTGCAGTCGCAATCATCATCGCCATAGTTGAAGCGTAGCATTTACACTTCCATTTCTATTACACGGCGTTCCTTGTTATTTTTTCTTGGGCAGTAGCAACATTTTTGAGTTGAATAGTAGCGAGTGATAATGACATGTTGATTTACATTACCAAGTTAAATATGTATATTTTGACTTGTTTATTGTGCTTCAACTTCCCTCTTCGCTGTTTGATGATGACTCCAATAAAGTTGTATAAACCAGTGATGGGCTAAGGCTGCAACCCTGTACACTGATAACTTCTGGAAATTGCTCGTGGAGAGAACTGGTAACAAGAGCTTTTTGTTTGGCTTTTCGAACCTTTGCTATTATAAAGTTGGCCTATTACTCATGAGAAGGAATAAAGGTCAGACGGAAGAAAATGATTCAAGTGATGATGAAGATGAAGAAAAGGCAATTCAATGGACTAGATTTTGATGGAAAGGGAAGATTATGCCAAACTTGGTTGTGATCCACCTCCCTTCTTCCACCCTGCCAAGTTACTCGATGGTGATGCTTTTCCAGCAGCAGTTACAGTGTGCTGTATCAATATCATCGTCATCTTCATCAACGACATCAACTTTCCACTTACATTTACATATAAATTCTGTTCTGACATTACGTTACCTTGTTGTTGTTGTTTTTCCAGCAGCAGTTACAGTGTGCTGTATCAATATCATCGTCATCTTCATCAACGACATCAACTTTCCACTTACATTTACATATAAATTCTGTTCTGACATTACGTTACCTAGTTATTGTTGTTGTTTCGCTGGCACTGCTTGTTATTTGCTCTGCGACGAGTAAGAAAATGCCTAACTCAGCGTCCGCGACCGGACGGGGCGACAGAATCTTTAACAAAGAGACATTGAAGCTAGAAGGCGTTGCCCATGTTTTTGGAAATGAATCAGAGAATTTAATTTGAGCTTCCTTAAAAAACTTATCTATACTTTCTTTTAATCTGTTAACCATGTCATGAACATTAATACGTTTCACTGCATGATTTCTTTTAAAAATGACTGGACGATTATTGCACCTTTGGAATAAGAGGATAACTTTATAAATGAAACTACAGAAATATATATATTTTCTAAAAATTATCCATAAGCAGCTTGATATCTTAAGCAGACCAAAAAAAATCTTTTCACGCAGCGAAAGTTACTTGGGATTATGAGAGTTGCTGCGCTGATAACTTTGTTACCAAACATTCTTTCAAGTGAGCTGGTCCAGAGGTTGATGCCACACATGACAAGTTAAATGTCTTGCACTAGATGCACTTACTTCACTAGATGAAAACGTCTTTGGCTATGATTGTTAACTTTAATATGAATACCATGTAATTGGAGAAGAATGGCGAGGTTTCGGATGCAACTAAAGATGTTTA
>VYYJ01002610.1:0-20459 GCA_021029165.1 Cyphoderus albinus | reverse complement strand
GAACAGACTTGTAACTAGCCTGATACTTTAAAACACGCAAATAAAGTTTATTATTATTATTATTATTATTATTATTATTATTATGAAGCATTCGACATTGAAAAAAGTTGAACATTGTGACAATGTTAATAAAAAAATAAAATATGAGCAACTGTATCAATTTTTGAGTGGGAGATAATCGTGATCCATCTGATCGATATAATGCCAGAAGTTGTCTGAATAAAATCACATTAAATTACACTTGACCTGATTTGAATTTCACAGTAGGACTGTCAGATTCAAATCATCATCTTTTTTGTCTTCTCTGCTCTTTGTCTTACTGCAGTGCAGTGGCTGCTGCTGATTTATTGATTGACTGATTGTCGTCAGACGCCAAACTGTCCAATCAGATCACAAATCAAAATGTTTATGTATCGTCAAAAGCAACACAACTAATCATCAATGTCACCTGAAATTAATTTTCCTATGTCCTTTTATTTACCTGTCTATCGCACGACGTTAAGATCACTTATTCTGTATATTCACTGTTGAGATTTCTCTGATTAAATGTAATCAATACCAATTTACCAATTGGCATGTCTTGGCATACTTTAGCAGAATTGAAAAATTTTCTTTGTAACGTTAAAACAAACTTAGTTTTCGCACAGGATTTACTTATTACCATTGCACACACCGAAACGCAGCTTATTTAAAAACGATGGCTTTATTTTACCTTTTAAAATTGAAGACTAATTCTCTGATAATCTTTTTACTTATTATAATAACTGTTGTAGGTTAAAAAAATATAAACTCAAAATATTTGAACCTTGCTGGAGACAGGTATTTCCACAGAAGCATAAATTGCACTTTATTGTTACTGCACAATCACAATCACAGGAAATACAAATATTATCTTGTCAATACTTTACTGTCAATCTGTTTGAAATACTGACATTAACCAATATATTAAACCATCATGATGACGTATGCTGCAATTTGAACTATTGGTACGGTTTAGTCAGAAAACGTTATAACGTATTGCTTTAAATTCCTCAAACCCTATTTTGTCTATCTATTGAGGCATAGGCTGTGATTTACCTTTTTTCTACAAATGTCTGCCAAAATCTGACTTATTATTGCGGCTTTGTTCTGCAAGGCACAGTAAATCAATAAAAAAACTTTATAAATACACCTTGTGTAAACTTATACCATAACAGCGAAAAAGACCCTGTAAATTCACCTGTTGAATATATTCAAAAAAGTTTGATTGTTTTAAAACTAAACGACTTCCAAGTTTGCATTTATTGATATGAAATTAATTGTACAGAACATAATATGAACACGGGATCGTTCACTCTCGAGTTTCCTCGAGTTTCTCGAAATTCAGGTTTTCCGGAACTTTCTAGTGACTCAGCCCCTAAATTAGGGGTATACTAATTTTCATTTCAGTTCGGTTATTTTTAGTTTTGTTCAGCCTTCCATTTGAATACATAAAAATATCATACCAAACATAATTTATTAGTTCATCCACAATGTACATAATACAATTCACCTTTTGATATTTAGTTGCTGCAACTTAATTGTAAGCTAAATTAATTTAAATTAGTTCCTTAAGCCATAATTATTTTAAAACCCATACCATTATCACGGCTATCACTTCTATGCAGAATATGTTTACGACGCATATCTGAACATAATATAAACGGTTCATTTGTTCTATGTAATTGCCGGGCAACTTTAAAGTATCTCAGATTTTATGTACGCAATTGTTAAGATCTGGAATAATAGGGAAGAAATCACACGCTGTTAATCGGTTTAAACAACGTACGTAATACTTTTTAAAATATTACAGAGAAAAACTGTGGTATTNACGCTGTTAATCGGTTTAAACAACGTACGTAATACTTTTTAAAATATTACAGAGAAAAACTGTGGTATTCCACATAATTGATGAAAAAATTGACACTACTACTTCTATAAATATTTCATAACATTAAAGTAGAAACAAAAGCATTGAATTCATTAGTCGGAAGCTTACCACACAAATCAGAAACGCTGCAAATGTAAGTTCCAAAGTACGACGAAGGTGCACAGTGATAATCTTTCAGTTTGAAAAAAAAATTAGCAAACGGTGGGATTTTATTTCGGCTATTATCTAATTGTAAATTGCTAACTTGTAGTTCATTTAATTTTTGCCTTTTATTTCACACCGGCTATTCAATGTATTAATAATAAAAATTGCAGTCGGATGTAACAAGAATAATACCGTGCGAAACATCATTACATTAATCAGAAAAAGACTGATTTTGAAATATCCAAAATATATTTATCCAACATCATCATCGTCATTACTAACGAGAATGCCGAGTTTGTCCATTCAATATTCAATGTTTACTAGGCAGCTGACTGACATTTTTAGTCTGCAAGAAGCGATGCCCCTTACATTAGTATTTTGTTTTTGCAAATGCAGTCCTATTAACTGTATTATGTCACTTTATACGTACACGTTTTATGTTACTTATGCATCTATATTTATCACCGTTAGAGAGACTTAATAATTCACTTTCCATAATGAAATGTGGAAACTTGTCAACCGCCATTTAAAATGTCTCGTCTAACATAAACCAACCCATACAAACATTCAAAAAGTAATTATGCTTGTGTATGTATATTCTAATTATAATGTATGCCTGGAACAAAGATTTCCACACACAAAGTTAATAAACAAGTGTATTCTCCTTATTGAAAGCAAAAAAAAAGAAACAAAAAATGTTCAGAGAAGCAAGTAAATTATGTTGTTTTCTAGGTTAGAAACCTACGTGCTTTTATGTCTTTTATTTTTAGCACATGCTGCTTCCTCCTGCTTTTGTAAACCGATAACGATGAGATATGCAAGAGTGAAAGATTGTTTAGAAAAAGTTGAGAAAAAATTCCTTCTGTACCGTTCACTCGTTCATGATCATGACATAATACAAACGTCTGCCTTTCCATTTCATCCATGCGTGCAAACTGTTTCTAAATACCGTGACTCATTTTCAATTTTTACATACTTACACTTCACTGCATTCCGAGTTTTACTGAAAACAAAAAAAAACTCGAAAATAAATTGAATGAAAACTCATACATAAATAGCTCGATGACTCTTCCGCCCGTAATCGTAAGGAATTGTTTTTATGTATTTTATTTTAAATCACAGCCGTGTGTAAAACCAAGCTTTTTTCTACATTTTCCCTAGTGGTCTTGAATGCATTATTTGCAGTCAAAGGAATGTTTATAGTTCTCTAGATAAAAAATATTCCTTCGGGATTCTGTTTGGAAAGCAATAAAAATGAGCTGCTCAATCATCGATTTGCGAAACCTGTTTACAACTCACTCATTCACACATTTTTTATTCTACAGAGTAATAACTTTCTGAGGGATTCAGACGTGATTTTTTTTTGTTATTTTGTAAAAGTGCCAAACAAGAAATTGAAAGAAATGGTCCACATGGTGAAATATTTTTGGTACAATATCGACGATTTAAAGAACGGTTGTGTTCTAAAAAGAATTATCGTGTAAAATCTATAAATAGCTGGAAATGATTGTTGTCATCTGAAAACATTTTGCAAAATAAAGTGCAACTAGGTAAATATTTTGTGCTCTAATCTGTTTGTTTCCAGAATATAATGGAATAGTTACAAATTGAAGAATTAAGTGTGCAAAATTCGTAATCATAATAGCATTACAAAATCAGTTTTATTATTTACTATACGATCTCTATATATATGTATTATAACAATTCACTAATAATACTAAAAACAATCTACCCAATCCACTATTTAATATCCAGTGCAGAAATTTGTCATTTGAAATTACTTGACCTTCCAAAAAATATACTTTTTTTCTGTCTCACTTTTTTTGCACATTCGGCAGTATTTAAGAGAAACGAGGATTTACATATGCTTACATATAATCATAATACACACATATTGCTATTATTATATTGTTACAGGAGAGGAACCATATTGCAATAAAATTAAACATGATTGACAGAAACTGAAGAAATAGACATAAAACTGACGGATGTTAGTTTATATTGGAAAAATACAATTTCCTAGCACATGCTTTCTTGATTGATGGCAAATGGTGAGAGTCGTGTCACTGCACTGGCTTTTACACTGCAATTAAGCTACGGATATTTATACTACCACAGAATTAATACAGTCGGGACAGAATATTTGTTAAACTATTTTACAAAATAAGAAATCTATGAAATTTACCGTTTGTTTCAAAATCATAAATTTAAAAGAAAAATATTATTTCAGGTATACTCAAGTTGACTGAAAAATTCCTTTGGGTTCAATAGAAATTTACATAGAAATTGCTTTGCAGTTGAACTAGTTGAAAAATCTTATGGTAAATGGGTTTTATGACCTGAAGTAAAAATCGACGCGTTACACTACTATACAATATGTTATTGATTTTATTGCTGTTTCATAAACCCACGCATTTTACTCGTCTCAAGAAGCATTTTTGTGTCACTTCAACGCCATCAAACAAACAACGAGAGCAATCATGGTTTAAATTTAATCAGATTGAAAGTCAGCTTTTCATTTTGTCGAATAACCTCTTACATTAAACTGGAGAATAAAAGGAAATCTTAATTGTTAAAAATTGTTTTTTGACGAGGTAACTAAATTTATAATTCATCTGGAACCACAGGCTTCTTCTAAAGTTGGACACGTTGATATCGAGGACAGTTTGTTTTCGAATGCAATATCTTTTAAATTCGACGAACCAAACGACCACTTGTCAAGCCTTTTCCTAAATCCGCGACAGTCGGCTTCTGCATAGAGCATAATGCACACCTCCGGATCTACCGATGTTACCTCGCCGTCCCATGCTGGAGGTAAATTCACGCATTCATCCGCTTCAATTCTTAGTTTTAGCATTTTCCCTAGATTTTATTTACAAAGTAAGAATTCAGTAAAAACTAAGATTTATTTGCTCTTATGCAATAGATTGCAAAACGTCATTACCTACCTTCATATTGCCGTTCTGTAAACAACTTTACATCATATGTAACAGGGCCCTGTGGAGTGGCGCTGCTTGAAAGTCTCGTTTTTCCCTCCACCTCCATTTCAGTGATATATAACAGAAACGTAATTATAGCTGACCAGCAGTTAAAAGAAAGTCCTCCAAAGTTCCAAAACATTTTTAACATTAACTTTTTTAGGTTATGAAAATCCGGTCAGAGAGTTACATAATATTAGCAAACCAAAACCACTTGCACATTCACCATTTCACCATAAGGATTAAATTCCAGTCAGTTTAATTTTGAAAAAAATCTGTTATCTTCAATCTACTATTGTATCTGAAAATAAATATGCGAACCGACTTCCAACAAATTCAAATTCTTTGTGGATATGATTTTTTGAAACGTTTTTTTTTCCTGATTTTATTTTCTTTCGTCTCAAGCTTGCTGAAATATTCACATTTATGTACCTAAACAAAGCCTCACACTGATGCAACATCGACGAACAGCTATGAGTAAGTAAGATGATGATGTGGTTATTTCCTTTTATTTTCTCCATTTTGTCTATGGCTCATGATGATCGTCTCGTCTCGCCTTCCATCTCATCATCATAGTCATTCAGCCAGAAGAGCGTAATTGTGTGTTGAATATTATCAAGAGGAGCTACACTGAAAATAGTACATGGTGTGTTTTAAGACCGTCATTTTATGTTAGGGAACAAAAATACTACCACATACATACAACGAAACGATGTTTTTGTTTGCGGGTATTATTCGAGAAGACAAGTAAACCAAAATATAATATTAATTATATTATAATGTGTTTAAACATATGCAAACTACAAACAAGTCAATAAAAACGAAAAAGCAGAAACACAATGAGTGCCAGAAATCATTAATAGTCTGAACTAAATCCAAACAAGAAACTTACTTCCCTCGTCTCATCTTGTTCGGTTGGCAAAGCATGAGTATGAAACTCAATACTTTCATAAATACATATGTACCTACGCTAGTTAAAGAAAGCCTGACATGAATGACAGGAAGAGGAAAGTGCAATAATTTCGCATTTCTCTGCAATTGTTCCTTCCTGCCAATATTTGCAAAGACAGCCAGTCGTCATATCATAAAGCAAGCACGAAACCCCTTTTCATTTTAAAAGCTAATGTAAGTCTTCGATGAACCTGAAAAACCTTTCTCGTTGGAGGAAGCTCAGCTGCCTGTGCCAAATGACAAAAAGATGTTGGTGATTTCCGGCTGCAAGTTGCATATTTTGGGTGTAAAAATGCCTCCTCTGAAGAGGAATGTGGAAATGCGAGAATTATGACAATTTTAAAAGGAGATGGAACCCGTCAAATGATAATGATCATGAGTATTTTGGCTGTCTTGCAAAGACATTTTGATGATCCTCATAGTTAGGGATTTTGCGCTTGCGCTTTTCATTCCTTAAATTATGTAAGAAAGTATAATTATACCTTAAGTGTTTAAAATTCACGTTACATAAAGAGAATACACTCAAATGGAATGTGGATGATTTTTAATATTAAAACTATAATTCTATAATCTTCATCCAACATTTTTTCAAGTAAATACGGCCAAATCAAACTAATAATATTAATTAGTAGGGACATGATTTGGATGTAATTATATATACCGGTAGCAGTCACCTTTAAATTGATGACTATTCTCTTAATTATTTATTAATAATTTAACATTTATGATAATTTGTTTGGTGTTATAACCAACTTATTAACTATTTTATTACGTTTGTCGTTTTATATGAATGAACTTAAACTTGAGGCTAACACATAACTACGCCTGTTAACTATTTTAATTAATGCAAGTAAACCAACATTCTTCCAATGAACGACCTAAGTACATTAAGAGTGAGAGAATCGGACAAAAAGGTCGTTACAATGATACTGAGTCTGAAGAATGCAAAACTAAAATTGTGTACAAAACGAGACAAGCATCAATGGGATCTGACTGAGAATGTTCCTTATGGCTTTATATTAAAATGTTATAAATAACAAAACTACACAGAGATTAACATAAATATTATTTTTAATGTGAACTTTTTACAATGGAGTTATTAGTCGATGCAACTACACAGAATGGTGTCAAGAATTAATATAATGTAATAAATTGATATAATCTAATCTAGTTTTTTTATAATCCGTTCAATAAAATTATTTTGCATTGAAGTTGTCTATTTTACATTCCTAATTTAAAAAAACGGAATTGACAAATTTAGGATTTCAACGCCATTGTTTTTAAATTTTATTAGCATGCGTATTAAATCCCTTCAAAGGTGCCAAGGACTTGATTGTAGTTGCATCTTTATATATCCGTTAATAAAGTAAAAAATTAGAGTGAATAATTTGGTGTCGGCGCAAGATTATCCAAGATTTTTAACCAGATGCATGATGGAAACATTAAGTAAAAGCGGGAAATTGCAATTGTAAAGATAAATAACAATCACGGGTATTTAAACTTAGTTCAATTTAAAACTCTAATCTCCTATGCCAACTATGGCTAACCTGCAACCTGGTGAGTCTTTCGAGGCTTGACCACTTTTATTCATTGGTATACTTAAATAATGTTGATGGTATTTGCGATGCTGTATTATTGCGGGAACATAGAATCTACGAAACTGAAAACGTGTTGGGGTAATCGTCCAAGGTGTCCACTTGCCAAATTTCATGCAAATCTGACTAAAACTGTAGGAATGAAAAGCTTCCATCGGTCGCTCTTTTTTACATTCAGTTTGTCCCATATCTGGTTAATACGAAAATCAATCACAAAGTAAGATAGCCAATAACCGTAAGTTATGGTGGCATAAACACTAGAAGTGGTCAAATTTCAAAACCATTTCGTCACTGACAATCTCTCACGCACAGGTATCAGATGATCTTACTCATACATATATGCTGCTAAATGATTTCAAGAAATAGCGCAATAGTTGTAATTTGTAGGAGTTTGACACTGTCAATTTAATATTACACCAAAATTTGGTGTTTACATTAAGTAGATCACCGGTCCGTGATTTATTGTAGTATGTATTTAAGTATTAAGATTTAATCATTATGTTATGATTTTTTGTTGTACCGCTTGCGTTAATTAAATAATACGTAAATATGAAAATATTATTACCACAAATTACTCTCACTTCGATTTTTATTATCCCACATGTTCATCTTTACGCCAACATGCAGTAACGTAATTCCGTATATAGGGTGGCAGAAGCCTGTGAGTTGGTTTTGTGTTTTGTCCATGGTTAACTAACAATAAGGTCTTAAAATGCTTTCTGTGAAATAAAACTTCACTCTCCATGTTCTCTTCGCTTATCACAATTACGACATTTTTGTTTTTGCTTATGCAGTTTAGCAGTCACTAAATTATTTGGCAGTGAAAGTCGAGAAAGTTTTCAGATGAAAAAGAAATCCATCTACGCATTTGCGTTTGGATTTGTTTTTAACATCTTTCGTTTTGATTATGGCCATTCTTCACTCTCCTATAATAATTATGTAACCATCATGAAGAACATAGTTATACATAAAATAGTTAAATATTATTTGAGGAGGATCGCTTCTGTTTCGACAATGCGTTGCCAACATTCTTACGTTATGTTTATATATTAATTATGTTGCTTCATTTGGTAGTGTAATATAATCTTCAGTTTCTCCACACTTGCATCTCGGTTATATTGTTGAATTAACTTGCTATTTAGTTGTTCACGCCGCATTATCATGAGATGGTGACCAGTTTATTAATTCCAGGTGATTATGTAAAGTGCCTCGTCAGTCAATGCAAAATGTTTACTTATGCAATTAAGAAATGTCATGCAAAAGATAATCTCTACACTTTAATTAAAACTAAAACTATCCAATTTGTTAAAGCAATTTCATTATTAAAATTTTTAGTTTTTAAATATAGCTACACGCGCACTATAACAATTATTTCCCGGTAATTTGTTTCTTTTCTTTACGAAAGGCAAACATCTTCATACAAATTATATATGCCTTGATACTACTTTGACAAATTTTATTGAATCTGGTTTAGTTGTTTAATATCAAGAAAGATAGTTATTCACGTGTTTGGCGTTTAGATCATTCTAATTGATTAATCACGATTGCACGGTGCGTAGGTTTACGATTGGTTTGTTTAATTTTTTATTTATGCAGTTGGTTAATGGATCCTACTATACTGGAACTGCTTGTACACATTCCAAATTTTGGTGGGCTTTGGAAAAGATGGTAATTGTCTACGATGTTACTGAATCATGAATGATACTCAAGGAGAAGTTTGAGTACCATGATTGTGTTCCGTAAGTTCAATACAATCATATTCAAATATTTTGACCTGTGCGAACTGGTACCACCGTGATAAACTAATAAATATGTACACATATAGGTCAAGTTAGTTTGTCCAAACAGTACTGTTCAATATCACTTGCATTAATTGTTACAAAGTGATTGTAATGGTCGTGCAATTCCATCAGTCAATTTTATTCTTGAAATAAAAAATCAAATGATATAGGATGTGACACACTTTACTTATTAATTTCTGATTATCTGACTCTAACAATTAAAAAGAAACAAAGGCAGACACTTCAAATTATTATTTATTTTTTATTTATTTATTGATTCTTGAAAGATTGAAAGATAATTAATTAAACAATTAATATAAGTCAGCATTTAATAGACACTCTGCTCATTTTCTGTTCACGTGACTAACTATTTTTTTAAATTTCGACTTAACATCAAGAATGATTCCATTCTTTCTCTTCAACTCAAATCAAAAGAAAACGAATGTTAGAAGTCAGTTCTTTACAGACTAAACAATAAACACTATGCACTTGAGTGGGCGTGGGCCCCATAAGCTTCCTCTAATGTCCAATTCAATTCAAGTTCGAGTCGTTTCTTATTTTGACTAATAAATACAAAATCAAACATTTGAAAGAAAAATTAAGTCAATTTCGCTAACTTCTAAATAGTCAAAATGTTCGTTTTTTGGTTAATTAGTTTCCTGTTTCAGAAAATTTAGTTTACATTGTCCTGAAGAAGATTGTAGTGTCGATTGAAAGCTAGACAAACCAATAAAAAAGGATTTCTTCCAATATCGTTGAAGCCATTGTAAATATACAAAATCAAACCCCTAAAAGCAAGAATGAACGTAATACTTAAGACGTAGTAAAAACAATGAGTATGTTTTATCAAGAGGGATGCCCGAACTGGCTTGCTTGTTCAGTTCTTTGAGTTACAAAGTATTTAATATTATTACCATGAAAAGATACACTACAATTAGTACCAGCTGTGTTTTACGACCGTCAGGTTATTCTCTTCTTCAATTATAATTAATGTAACAGTTTTGTTATGTTATAAAAAACGTAATAAATATTTTATTACGTTTATTGTATTTTATGAATGAACTTTGGTGCAGGACGTTCGGCTCAGAGCAGACGTAGCGTTATTAAATGTTGGCATTTGCCAGTTAACCTATAATTCAACATAACACAATGCTACAATATGTATCTTGTTGCAATAATAATCGGGAACGATTGGGCAAAAATTATTTGGGTCGTTTTAATACGACTGTGGCAAATAAGATTAACAAATTGCACTTGCACTTCTACAATACATAGACAAAGAATGCAAAACTGTAATTGTGTACAACACCAGACAAATATCAATGAGATCTGAGAATGTTCTTTATGATTTATTACTTATTATTATATTACAATTTTATAAATAACGAAACTTCACAAAGAAGAATAAACATATGAATTCACTGTAAGTTATTAGCTTACTAGTATATGGTGAACTTCTTATTTTAGAATGGAATTATCAGTCGCTGCAATTTCAAATCGTGGTACCAAAGATTAATATAATTTAATGGCATGCTACAATCTTGTGTACTTTTTTCTTGTCCATAAAAGAATTGCGGAATATATGTAATCATAATAAATCATCAACGTTACGGAAAAGGAGGCTAATTGAGAATTTGTCCACGAAAACGTAGGCTACCGGAAATAGGCTACGGTGAACAGGCTACTTTTCAGTACTAGTCTAATTAAAAATTGTCTACTTGGAAAAATAAGCTACCCATATATTTAGTCTAGCGCCATAATAATATTCCTTGGGCCAAAATATGGGCCCTATATTGGTTGTAAAAATGTTCGATTAATTAGCCCATATATAGTTTATTGTGGTGCGTTCAGTATGGATTCAGCCTTGAAGGAGGCAAATAATGTAATGGTAATGGGGAACGAAAAAAGACACGCAAATCCACGAAAAAATTTATGCATAAAAATAAATCTAAATAAGTAGCGCGTCGGTATATCGCAGAGTGGAAAACGGTTGTCTTAATCATTTCTGTTGAATTAATAGTATAAAGGCAGATGTGGTGGAAAGGAACCAGAGAGCAAAAAATACGATTAACGACTTTGTGGTGGTTGTGGGGTGGGTGAACAATAAAGAGAATGACTTTCTACCATCGAGTTACAAATGTTTGCTGAATATTAATTACGTTACGCATAATTGACTCTGCGTTAAATTTAAATTTTTATTGTTTAGGAAACGTAATATTTTTATAAGGATCTCTCTTACATTTTTAGTCACTACCAATTCAAGAAACTCCTAAATTAAGTTTTTATAATCTGCTGTGTAATAAACGGCATTAAAACGGGCAATTTATTTTAGGCGACGTTTCGATTCACCGTGTTATTTATTAATCACCAATGTGTAATAATGATAGCATAGCGCAGCTGATCTGGAGTATTGATAAGTAAAAATTTCCAATACTAGCGTGAATGCTTCAATTAACATACAGGATCAACGACACTTAAGGGGGCTATTTTTTTAACGTGATCGCCTTCCATTTAGGTAACAATTTGTTTTTGGAAGATTGACATCCAATATTAGTAAATATTGGTAAATATTTTGATTGCTGTACAACCCTAGGTATAAAAAATTTAGACCAAAGACAAATAATATTACTTGAAAACTTTGCAAAGAAACTCCTGCTCAATGAACGTTTTGCCGAATGGTTAGCACCATACAAAAAACGAAGACCTTCTGTGACCTCTTCCAGGTACAACAATAACAGATTTAATTTTAGCCTAGTACATTGTAAAAGTGAGAGGTACAAAAAATCTACGATACCGGTTCTGGTCGCCTATATGCGCAATCATTTTTAATGTAAAATATGTTTTTACTTAAGTTCTTAAATATGTAAAACTGTGTGTTACCTTTTTCTCTACTGGCGCCCTAATGTGGCAGCTGGAACCTCTTTGAAACTCTTTCCTATTGTAGAGGAACTGAATGTTGTTTCCTCTGCCTTTTATCTCTCTTGTCAAAAATTACTGTTATTACATATCTTTTTCATTTGTGTGAACGTGTAACGCAAATGCCTATTTATGTAAACCAATTTGAAGCCTTTAATAAATAAATAAATAAATAAATACACCCGTTAAACTTTAAAATGGTTAATTATACTAATGTAAGAGTTGCATCATTTATTTAAAATCGAAACTCAATGATAAACCAATTTAGTCAAAATGTTGATGTCAACTGATGTGAGTTTTATTGGTTGAAGTTTTGTTTTGTAAAAGAATAAAATGTACAAGTTCCGTTGTCATATGAAATTTTTAGTTCCTTTATATATATTCATCGCATCATCATGCATCATCATACTTATGTTGTTTATCTACCGCGACATTATTTTCCACTGGCAGTAAATCACACGGTAATAGTTATTTCAGATGATAGTTTTCTTTCTTTCGGTAGTTCGTTTCGGAGAGGAGTAAGATTTTATTATTGGATGCATATCACTAAATCGCTTAATTTTCATTACTGTTTGCATTTATTTCAAATGAAATTTCAATTTGAGAAATCATGAATATTTCAGAGAAGAAATTATTTTGCGATTTCATGAAGTGGTTGAACAGATATTGTTGGATTTTAATTATACTTTGATTAACTATATTTATCTCCTAGGAATGTGGTCTTTGTTTGTATTTCAAATAACATCATTTTGCACGTTTGGAGCAGAAAGACAACAGTATTCCTAATACCTGATTAAATTAAATGAAATTGAGAAATATTTATTTTGTTTTCAACTTCAGAAAATAATAATTCTGTTCTAAAGCAATACATGTATGAAAACCAGCATAGAGTTGCGGTACCCTGTTTATGATAATGAATGTGTAATTAGAACAGCGTCGTAAAATGAATTTCGGGATATATACTTTGAAAGTTTGAAATCAGACCATTGACATTTCTTCGTTTTTGTTGTCCTCTTAAGTAAAGATTGAAGATGAAGTCGTATAGCGTTAATGATGACTAATGATTCTCTATTAATGATTGCATTATGCTCCACAAGATTATGTTTTGTCTGTCAACCTTGCATTCAAAATGAATTTGCGTCTTTGATAATATACTTGTAAAATTGAAAATAAAAAGCAGATGAAAAATTCATGGCGATTATTGTTATGTTAAAGATATCCATGCCCGTAAAATAACATCTAGCTCCAGTCAGTACAAGCAAATGAACGTGTGACACAACTTAATCGAACATTAAGCTGAACCAAACAGCTCTAGATATTTTTGAAATGATTTATTACAAGTCGTAAAAGGATTTGAAAAGAAGGGCGTTGAAATCCAGAATTTGCCAATTCTTATTTAATATATCGGACCTCAAATTGTAAGTAAAATTCATGAAGTGGATAGTTCCGTAAAAAACTATCCAACGTTTTTAAAAACATTGATACACTAACTAAAAGCTGGAAATTGCAATAAAAATACCAATCCATGGTAATTATACTTACATTAGTTCAATTCATAACTCTAATCCAATGCCAAACTACGATCCACCTGTTGAGTTTTTGTGGGTTTTGTAATTTTATTCGTTGGTTTTGACGTCCATAAAATTGTAAGTATAATTGAATTTTATAATTGCATAAGTAAAGATTAACAACGTACGATTATTTTTAGACAGAAATGTTTATTTTTACAAAATCTTGTCTCTAGGATGTCATAATATGAACCTTAAATTAAAATTCTAAAATATTTATTATTTAATAAATAGCCAAATAAATAGAAACCGTATCGAATAAAACTATAAAATCTTATATAAAATTTACTAGAACACTTCAACAAATTGTACTCCTTAATTGCAATATCACACTGCCAGTAAAAGCATCAGCATCTGTATTTATTTTAACCAATCTTATCTATGGTTTATAAACAGACAGACGTCAAAAAGCTTTTCATTTGTTGTGCGATTTTAAAGTTGTCGAGGCATGCGATACATGAGCATCCATATATCAGTAGGTGGAGGAATGAAATTAAACTTAAAAAATAAAAATGCATAAATGGATAAAAAATGCAAGATTTTGAAACTTTGATAAGGGCTATCTTTCATTTCCCCATGTTAAATCCCATAAGGATTTTTGAAAAAAATATTTTGAAAATCCAAAATTTTTGCACATTGAACGCCGGCCCGCTGCATCCAGCGACATGTGCCAATCTTCGTTTTTCACCATTAGTAGTTAGCACAGAAAGTGGGAAGGGCAGTCTAGAAAAACAAGGTTTAATATTTCCTCGTAAGCCTTTCAATTAAACAGGGAAACAAAAATGTTTTTGGGAAGGATAAAGTATAGCTTTCCGAAAAATTGTTTCTAACAATTTACTAAACAATACAAATTAACTGTTCCAAACTCCAACTAAAATAAGCTTAGTGAACAGACAACGTGATAATCCTTTTATTTTAAATAAGTGGCAGATGCAACCCTATTATATTTAAAGTTTAGCTTTAGCATAACATTCAATTAATAACGCAATTGCAATTGCCTGGTAAGTCATAAGCAAAGAACTGAAATATTGCAGAATATTAGATAAAACGGAAATGAATAGTTATTAAACAGTATTTGCATTTTTACTATGTTTAACATATTTAAAATATGAGAATTACAATCGTAACATCGTTTGGAAATTACATTTTCGATAAGACGAGATAACCCTATTCAACCCGAGGTTGTTTTTCACAGAATTGCAATTACTTTTTTATTAAATGCTGTTGTACCTTGACTTTTTAATCAAATTAATCCAACGATAATTATTCTCAACAATCATAAAAAATTATAATTTATGAATCCCACATTTTGATTATTTGGAAAGCGATACTACAGTTATGCTTTTGAATTAGTAGCTTTTCTTATAGGTTTAAAACGGAACTAAGTGGTAAAACCAATGAGCAACAACAATGCAAATATTTTATAAAATTTGCACATTTTTTCATTCCATTTCCTACATTATGTATATTTAAATGAGATGCATATTTTTATCTACCAGCAAAAAAGGTACATGAAAGCCTCTTTATACTATTAGGCAGTCATCAAAAACTCCTAAACATATTTGGCGATTTCCATCAACAACAACCCAATACCTAAATGCGGTCAATGCATTTCATAATATGGCTTACATTAATTTTAAAGTACAGTTTGTATCAAATCCATACAGTCTTCAGATTCTCACATTAGGAGAATGCAAAAAATGGTTACTCTCTGCATTATACATAATGCACAGTACTTCAAAAAAAAAAACGAGCAATTCGGCGCAGTACCCACTTTATTACATTGATCAACTTACTGGGCGAGACGTTGTAACTTTTTTGTCATAATCAACTACGTAAATGTTGTTGACATATGTAGTTTCTTTGTAAGAATTAAAATAAATGAAAATCCAGAATTCGTTTTTTCCAACGAGCCTAAACGCGACCACAATCCACAATGGTCTCTTCGACGGGACAAACATGACACTGAACTGCAAAATTACTAATTATATATAGCCATCTATTTCAGAAAATTGTAACGAATTAACAATGCTTGCAAGCTGAGTGTTTGTAATAATTTATTTCTTCACAGGTTTATCTTATGTTGGATTCTTTTACGTTTAAAATGCACCACGCCGTTTGTGATTTTTTACCATATGGATGTATTGTTGAAAATGTTTTGCGTTCTGAAACGGTCTCTTTGCGGATCAAACGGCAAAAAAGGGAAACTCGCTTATTGAACGGAGATTTGTACCAGCAGCAGAACCCTCATAAATAAAAAGAAATATTGATTCAATTTGTAAGTAAAAATCCAGGTAAATAATAAGCTCGAACGCCATATGTGCTAAATGATTTCATGAAAAATATTAATCGTAATATGTATGAGTTTGACATTGTCAGTGTAATATTGCTGCTGCATCCGCAAATCATATATTGAAGATCTTTGCCACATTTTCAAACGCGTAGTCTGAAAAGTTTGTTAAATAATAACAATAGATAAGTTTTAACCACTAATTACTCGTAATGAACGGAATGACGTTCAGAAACCATGATACTCGCCTTAAAGGGAATATTAAATAGCATAATCGTCTATAGCTTGTATTTATGACCTCTGAGTGAGATTTAAAATTGTTTCTGTGAAATAGGATTTCCCTCCTCAATTTCTCTTCGCTTTACACAATTATGACAATTTATGTTCTGGTTATGCAGTAAACTGAATTGGTGAACAAAACATTTCCTGGAATACTTGAAATTTCCCATTATCTCTCATGACATATTAGTAACGATATTTTTTATTATGGTTATGGTTCAGAGTGTCACTAAAATAGTAAATCATTCTCGCGACTCTTCAATAGAGATACTTAAATTTTTGTTTCGATGGAATTCCCAAATCGTTTATACAAGGGGACTTGAGCTTCTTTTTATTATATAAAAATGAATTTTCGTAGTTGACGCTGTACACGAAAGCTAGTCACTTTTGTTAAATACTTATTTTCGTCGGAGTCGTCAAAAATTTACTTAACTAAAGAGTTTACTTAACTAAACATGACTACATTTTTAAATACCATGTTGAAGCTAAACGTACAAAATGATTACCTTTAGAGTTAAAAACGAAACAAACTTCAAACTACCAGAGCGTGGCCTTTGGATTAACACTGAATATTTCAAAAATCACTTTATTCTTATTATTGCAGATTCCAAACTAAATTACATAATCCATAAACCTGTCAAATTTATTGTACCAATTCACATGTATAACCCAGTGAGCGGTGTTGATTTATAAATAAAATTCAAAATATTTAAATTCTGGTGTATCCCTTTAATCGCATATTCATTTCATAAATCGTCGTCAATAAGCGTTCGTAAAAAGATTTTTACCAACATATAACTGATTTAATAATCATAAATAAACATTACAAATATCTGCCAAATTAATGATCCACTTTACTTCTACTTAACTTGTTCGTAATACCGTGAGAGAATAAATTTTTTTATTAATCTACAAAGTATACGGTAGGCAGTTTTGTTTTGTAAAATTTGGAATTTTTGCGCCATGAAATATACCAGTAGGTACTAAAATATTTTTAGCGGATAGATACCTCTTTTCTTTAAATGATGATCCCAATGATCAACAGAATGCAAACAAAGGGTTCAATTTACAAAACGCAATGTAGCCCATAATTTTTGTGATTCCCAAAAACGAGCCTGTAATAGCTCAAACAATTATATGCTTAAAATAGTCTTGTACTTAGTATGTAAATATGATTGTGGCAAAAAAAAATTGAAGGTTTAAAATAAAACGTTTCATTCCACAGTCAATTATTTGCAGATAGGTTTTGTGCGTGACTATTTATCAAGTCGCTATCATTCTAAACAAACTCAAGTTGGAAATGTTATACAAATTTTATCAAGCTGCCTCAACTAAAATATACTCTGAAGGTTTTTAAGCTGAAGATACATATATGTAAAACTGGATAAAATTCATGTCTTGATTGTTTTATGGTTCTTATGTTAAAAACTAGTAACATCTTTTTTATTTGGAGTGTGCCAGTTTGCATTATAACATTTATTAACAAAATATACTACGATGACGTGCATGATGTAACAACTATCGTTTAATAATGTGTTAATACATTACATTGTTTGCATGATTACAGGTAGAAACCAATAGAATTTTATGTGCTAATGTAAGATAATTTTTGCCTTGAAGTGTTTTGCATCTCATCGTCATTTTGCGTAAATATATGCATGCAATTAATCAGAAGAGAAGATTTGTACAGCAACAATATTGAATAAAATATAGTTATATTTCTTAAAGTGTTAATGTGTAATATTAAACCTACTAGTATTTAAAATTTCACTTTGAAAGTTAGGCATATTTGTTACGGACCGTAAATGTTGAAACATTGCATTGGATTTCCGGTGTTTTGTCAACTCTTCAAGGTTTGCCTTACACTGTCAAGGTCATTTTTGATCTAATTACGCTTTCTTACGTATATTTAATGTATTTGTTACATCGTCTTTATAAAATCAAACACTTACCTATTTTTTAACTCAATCTACGACGACAACAAAGGGGGTGGATCTGATGTTAGTAATTACGCATCCACATTCGGTTTGATCACTGAATAGCGTTTAGATCCAACATAGTTTTATAACTTGTTCGGTTGGTAGCAATAACAAAGTTTTCAATGTTTCCTTTGATTCTTCTTATCCTGTAAAAGTTGTTTAAAAAACATAGAACTATTTAGATAGTAAAAATGTCTTTGTTCACAACTTTTAAGTTACAAGTTAAGATTAACTCTATCTGAATTTCAGAAATTCGCATTGCAATTTCTAAAGTTTATATAGTTAGCATTTGTTTGCTACAAAGAAATAGCAAGAACATGTGGAAAATAATATACAGTATTGTCTATTTGAATACAGATAAATTTTTACATTATTATTATTGTTTGAAAACAAATTATTATGTAAAAATTATTTGTACAGGATAGTGAATAAGTACATATGACTGCGCAAAAAAATTATATGTTATAGTTAAAGCAAAACTGACAAGTTTTATGATATAAAAATACTTTAAGTCACACTGAAGATGCAATTGTTCGAGGTAAGTTTACCAACAATTATTTTAATCCACCAATTTCTATATGCGGGCTGCACAGATAGGTCAATAGTAGATTTTTATAGTTAAAGTGACCCACATACAGTAACTAATATTTTGTCTTAATGAACTTGGTGATAGTCCTTTAACTACAGTGACAGTGCAGTGACAATGTTAAAAGTTTAGCATACAAAATAATAGTTACCTGGAATGGTTTTGAAAAATATTCGAAAAATTAAGCAATGTCAAAATTGACACTGTCAATTAATGAATTAACGTCGGAATGAGTCATCTTAATTTATTTGGTTGCTTTAGCAGTAGGAATTTTCAGCGAACACAGTGCAACGAACAAAAAATATTCCAGTGCAGAGTGCTATCGGAACAATTTTGATATTTTTGCTTCGTCGGTTTATTCATCTACATATTCGTTGTTAGTGCTCAATTTGCAGCAATGTTTAAATTTGTACTAATTGTCTCATTTTCTTTTATATTCGATAACTCATCGTCAGATGTTAATGTAAGCTTGACATTATGTATGAGTTAGACACTCATAATTGAAAACTATCAATAATACCCGGTTAGTAACAACGACAGATACTCAGCCCTTATAGCATTGTCGTGTAGTGATTGTTAGCAAAGTAATGATTGATATGCAAGTAACTTGGAATCACCTGCGCATTTCCAATCAACTCAAAAGAAATGAAACGGCGTGAGCGACATCATGAAAAGTCTACTACCCAAAAACACAGATAAATTAATTTGAAGAACGGATTTAGAATTTATTATAATTAATAATTATTACACAGAACAGAAAGTGTTTGTTTTGTAGAAAACGGAAGTAGATTACAATATTTCATTACATTTTAGATTGGGAATTTACATTTTAATAATAACATGAAGCATGGATTAGGAGAAGTTTGTCAAAATGTATCGTTCGTCAATGTTGTCTCAAAATATTCTTTATTTAATAACCAAGGAACCTTTAAAGTGCGTCTGCTATATGTGAGCCTAGTCATGGAGGAAACAATATATTTTAGGAAGATTAACACCTAATTTGAGTATACCCGTTAAAGTTTTAAATTGTTATTTGTATTGCGTTGCATAGTTTTTTAAATCATCATAAATTGATACAACAGTTTTGTCAATACGAGAATAGCAATTGTTTTGTGTTTTAGAAGAATAAAGTGAACAATTAAAGTTAGCTTGAGCCTACAGTTACTTCATCATATTTCATTAGTATGATTACTTTGGTTTGACAACATGATTTCCTTATACATAACTATAGATAGCATACTTAAATTAAGAAAGGTTACCTTCCTTCTCTGTCGTCTGATGATTACTTCTTACCACTAATGCATTATATAGGTTGATACATTTCACTTTTTTAATTAGAATGGGCTTGGTATCCTGGACAGTTAATGTGTTGACTCAACACTAGGGGTGTTCCGGATACAATCCGGTTACAACCGGTTACATTTACTAATTATGTAATTGCAAGCGATTTTCTGCATCAAATTAAACAAGCAATAGCTCGTTA
>VYYJ01002609.1:0-20464 GCA_021029165.1 Cyphoderus albinus | reverse complement strand
CTTACATTAGTCATTAACTACAATGGTTCGGATTCAAACAAAAATTCACGAGGGGACTCAAACAATTTGAATTAATTTCGTTGCACCTCCACTAATCGCACAATGTCATCAGATTATTTCAGCGCAGCAGGTTTTCTGTGAGTTTTCTGAGGAATGCTGTTGTTATGCTGTTTGGAAGAACACACCCGTCTTATGTGTTACACCGTCTAGTGGTGCTTATCAAAATTTGTTTTGACGATTAGTAAAAGCCCAGTGTAAACTTGTAACCAACTTTAATTGCTTCGTACGTCACGTCCATCCTTCACACCCTCTTATAAAATGTTGCCGGGGATGGCCTAGCCATCGCTGATTTACTGATTTCATTTAATTCATCCGCGACTTTGAACAAAGGGCAACAAGTACTGTAGTGCTATTTAATTTTTATAATGTTAAGAAAGTTTTCAACTAAAAAATTGTTCCCTCTACGTAAATTTTTAATTTACACAATATTAATGTACAAATGCCCCGTTGCAACTTCTTAAATTAGAAAGACTGAAGCAGATTGATACATTAAGTTTCTGAATCATATACAGCATGTTATAACAAAATGATAGTGAAATATAAATGATTTTTCGTTTTTCTCATTATTTTATATGATGGACACAAAAATTATGGAGCCAGCTCAATTAAAAAAAAGGAGATACTATGTATTTGAAAACCATTTTAATACCATCATCATCACTATAATTTAACTTCCCATCCTATCCACGAACGAGAAATTTGACATTTTGACGTTTTTATTGTCATCTCACGCAAGCACATGTGATTGTTCTGCAAACCAAGTTAATTTTTTTTACTATTTTCTCTTGCAACATGGATCAAACCCCTCCATAATTATATTTTTAGGAAGTGAAATCCGTACGAAAGGTTTTAAATTGATTTAAAATTATTAAAATTAACGATTTCAACCCTCTATTTCGATACTGACTAATGTCACTTGTGTTAATTGAAAAAAAAGAAATTGGTGAAAATAAAAATTCAAAAAATTGCTTTTTAAAATAATGCTAATTTTATTCATTTAATTATATTTATCCAATTTGGCTTGCGGTCCAACAACACCATTGACAACGACAAAGAAAATGACGCTGAGAGTTTACCCTCATTTGGATATTTAAATCCCGAATTTAAATACATATGTTTCGTGAAATCGACGCTAAAATGGTATGCTTGGTCTGCATAAAATCATTAAAAGATGAAGCTTTGGGGAAGTTATGCCATACATGATTATGGCACAGTTTAACCAATTATAGTAATATATTCTAAAACCAATAATGATAGTTAAACTGTCATAATCATCAATTGATTAAGTTGCACGTTGTTTACCATTAATTTATGTAATGTGTCATATTTTATATACGTAAGGTGTTCTGTGCTTCAGACGGATGCTGCATTATACGTATCCACTAAATTGTCTGCATATGAGAAAGGTATTTGTATTACTCACCTTTTAATGTAATTGGAGAAAGTTAATCTGCTTTCTCCAACAGTAGTTGAATCAAAAACACAAAAACAAATAACAACCTCACTCCAGACAACTTTGTTACATGTATTTTGTAAAAACGTAACATTTTAACACAGCGAAAAAATACATTTCCTATTAAAGATATAGGGCGACGCAGAAACAATACATTGAACGGTTTAGTTATTTTCGCGTGTTTTTCCAAAAATATTTTCTCATTTCTGCAAGAGTAAGCTAGCTGAAATGAAGACGTTACACATGCATTAATGGAGTGCACTGTACACATGTGTGGCGGGATGAGACGTTTCTCGTTGTGTATATTAAGAATATACAAGCACATTTCACGTAATACAAGAAAACCTGATGTGACGTATTATGAATTATTATTTATATCGTCATCGGCAACGTCATTGTGTTCATTATTATCACCGTACCCTTTTTGCAGGTATGAAATGAAATGAAAACACGAATTTCCTTGTCATTCGTATATCAAACAGAGTTGAAGTTGAAGCAAACAAATTTCATTTTTATGGAATATCAAATATTTAAGAGAGAAAAGAGAAACATACAATTTTCTTAATTTATTATGAAACTCTCTATAAATCATAACTCGTCCTCAATAATTACGTGCATATGTACAATGTACATGTAAGTTAGGTTACGTAACGTAGCTTCATCGCCTCTTCCAGTAGTCCTCAGAGAGTTCCTCATGCGTTGCGTTGAAAATGAAGGTTGTAAAAAATAAAGTCGCTAACTAGTTTATAAATATTCCGTACCATAATCATGCGTCCCATCTAAACAGAATTTACTTTGACTATACTTGTGTCTTGTCTTAAGTGTGGTTATAGTTTTGCAATTTTTTATGAAGAATACAATGTGAATAATAGTGTTGCTTTAAAGTAGTCATCAATATATAGTTTAGTATATACTATATTGGTTTGTGTATGCTGCTGGTGAATTATGACGATTTTTGGACGACAGGAGATATTTGATGTGTAGTACATGAATTTGGTCTGTTAACGCTCGTAACGAGGTGTACATTGAGAAGCTACACGATACAAAAATGTATGTGATTTGGTTGATTTGTACTCCAGCTAGAATTTATTTTTTGAATAAATCTGCGATCTGTCTAATTGATTTTGTAGTTTAATAATGTTAGCGGTTTATTAAATAATTTTTACAATTTTATTCCACCAGCGCTCAATTTCTTGACTATTATCTTCGAGTTTCAACCACCGAAATTCATACGCTTTTTTAATTGTAACGTTCTAGTAATACATTGATTCTAATGTAACAGGTTTTTGTTAACAATGAGTTGATTTTTATCTCGCAAAAATTCACAAAACAATTCGCCACTTCTCTTGTTTTGCTCTTTTGGTTCTGCGTTTACGGTTAGTTTTCAAGGTTAACCAAACATTTTCCAAGCTTATTTATATATTACAAAGACGAAAGCTGATAACCTATAATTTATCGACTTCCACTTACTTACAGGACTGATTATTCAAATAAGGTACTGATCACGAGATGCAGACGTGTATATCGTGTCACAGAAAGGTAGATAACTGTACTTATAATTGACGAAAGTAAGTAATACAGTGGAACTGGATGGACTGAGCTAGTCGGTCACTCGAGAGCGAGCAGACAGATAACAACTAGCTCCTTGTCTCTCCGTCCATTTCATTCCTTCACACCAGCACCTTGTCCGTGGTTTCCGGCTAGGCATCGTAGCGTAGTCAGTGCGTGAGTCCGTAGACGCAACGAGTAAGCCCCAGCAACATGTAACTTTTCATCTTTTATTTAATACATATGCATATTATTGCACATTCTGTTCTCACAATTTAAAAATATTTGCATGAATACTTTAAACAGGATTAATTATTTAAATGACGCGTTGTCCAACTAGGTAAACCGGTAAGTAAATAAATCTTAAGAAAATTACACGGCTGAGCTATTTGTCTGTCTACAAATTGTATCAATTCTTTTCTGAAGCAATCTCTTCAAATTTAACGTAAGCAGAGATAATATATATAGCTACAACGCCGCTTAGTTTTATAATTGACGAAAAAATTTCATATGCGTTAAAGATAAAAACCAGTGCAATGTCAGATTGATGTGTATTTATTAATGCAGTGTTTAAAAAGTAACTGAAAGAATGTTTAATTGTTTTAATTTTGGAATTGCGTGATAATATGACATTGCATTGGTAGGCTCAAGTTATGTAAGTGCCGAAAACTGATACAACTAATAAAAGTAAAGAGACATTTTAATTGTGTGAGGAATTGCATTATAAATTGCGTTTGTTAGTTACAAAATGAGTCACTTAACTTAAACAATGATATCAACAATTTTCAAGAACGCGAGCACTGATTAATTAATTAAGTGCTATCATCCAATTCGTTTGGACATATGCAACAAAATTGTTCCAGTTCTTGAATTAAGTAACCTTCTAGGGTTTCAAGTAGCTGCAACGTGATATTTAGGATCTTATTCAGACTGGTTTTCATAATTTTATTATTTTATATCCATATGACATATGTATTCGCTGCTGGTGTGGGGAATGGTTTATAGCAAATTTTCTCAGTAGTTTAAGACAGATGAAATATCTTAAGAATGGAAAAGTTATCTCACTTACGTTATAAAAATAAAGTGTTTATTTTGTTCTGCTTCACCAGCTGCTCAATAGTTTTAATAATAGTGTTATATATCGCTTCAAACATCACCGTGAGCATTTTTTTTTTCGAAAAATTAAAAGCTTTACGGCGTTAGAAAATTAAAATTAAAGCATTGTATTGGTGGGTAGTGAGCTCTAGATTCAAAAATACTCCACCAAAATAATTATCACTACATTTATTTCAAATTTAATCAAATTTAAATATTGGTTAAAAAATACCTTGCCCCAAATGCTCCAACAATTATGATAAAATCGTTTGTAAAACTGTTTGCGGCGGACAATCTTTTTTAATTAGATGGTTCAGTTACCTGATTCTGTCGTTAGCCAAAAAGAAATGGTGGTTAAAGAGTTTGAATTTAATGGATAATTATGAGTTTGATTAGCCTTAATTAAAGGGGCTTAATTAATAATTCCTTACATAATTTAGTTGTTATTATTATAATTATCTTCTTCCCAATTGAAAATCTAACTTGTTGGTACACCATACTCGGCTCCTGTCTGAGTAAATAACGTCGTACTCCATCACAAATTGAAACGACTACTATTGAAATTCAATGAAATTAATATGATTTGTGTGCATATAAGTTTTTTATAACACATGTAATATACAAAGAGACAGACGCCGTAATTAAAAGTTGCGATACGGCTTGTGGTTAACTTGTAAGATGTCCGTAAATAGAATAACTAGATATTCAAATTTAAAATTTGAAACCCCCATGCATATAGATGTACAATTTTCACGTTGGCTATGTATAGTCTTAAGAAATTCAGGTTGTTAATAATTTCTCTTGTCAAAATATAATATTTCCAGTCCCACACAAGTTCTGCTTAGCATTTGCAAATTTCAATTCCTAACTAATGATTTATTGTTGTCTGATATATATTAATATTTGCTTTTTAATAAGTAATTAGAAGCTTCAAATTGAAACAGAAATTTATGAGGTTCCAGAGGCGATTTGAAATTTGTGTAAGATTTTTATTTTCACAAAAAGTCTACAAGACAATACCAACATGTTGCAGCAACTGCTGCTGCAGTTGTTTCATTTAATAAATTGAAGACTGTAATACGTATTAGTACTTCTATTAAATCATGGTCTATTATGTTTTTCAACTTCCATATAATAATATAAGATGCAACTCACTCTATCAATTTTGTTGTTTGTTTATAAATATAATGTCAGATTCTTATTTTCTTTTATGTTTGCGTTACCGGTCATTTGTCTTCTTACAACAGATATTATTAATAAAGGAGTGAATCCGACATTCTAGAAAAAATAATTATAGTATTCATGTTCATGATACTGTGATTTATTTTAAATGATAGAGCTTTACTTTATTCTTTGAATATTAGGTGTTCCATCTGTCCTCGTAAGAAAAAAATGCAACAGCGCAGGGATGACACACACGATTTTATCGTTAATTCACAATAATAAAAATTAATTTGCTGTGAGATGGGAATTGGCACGGCTTGCCCATTATTACTTAAGGGAGGTAGGGGTCAAAAAAATTATGCTTATCGACGTCGCACGCCAAAGGTCACTGGACAGGTTACTACATACTTGCGACTACTAACTATGCTCAATATGTTGACTGTGTGGATGATTAAACATGAAATGAACGCAGGTTTTCAATCTCGTTAGCATCAAGGCGAGAAAAGTACAACAAAGTTGTCTTTATATTGAACATGTATTTAGAAATAGACTAAAAAGCACTCAAAAAACATTGTTTTATGTGAATAACAATAACAATATACATTTGTGGGCTGAGCAAAAAATTGACAAATTTATTAACTCACATCCGTAGGATTAACAAAATTTATTGATTTTTAGTAGGATTTGCACGATACTACTATCATAAGTATGTGCTGTGTCATATATAGTTTAGAAGATCAGTTACAGGTGGAGGACAAGTTTAAATTCTCAATTAATGACTGTTGATGTGTATTTGACATACTTCATTATATTCTTATGTCTGTAAATAAAAAAGATCTAATTGGAAAATCTAAGCGAGAACATTAAAGTTGTGAATTTTTGAATTGAAAATATACAAGAAGATAATTCGTTAGCCGGTTCTGAGGGAATTATCACTAATGTTAGTGATTAGAAAAGGGGCAAATTGCTTCCTCCTTCTATTGATCGTATCGGCCCTCAGATCTGTTTGTTCAAAGTTGAGAAAGGACTAACTCATTTACCCCTTACAGTTAAGAAAATTATGAATAAACCAGTACTTTTTATAATATCAAGATATTTGAATTTGGTCAAAACATTAATGTGTCTTCAAATACTACACATATGCTACGATTATGGACTAAAAATAAAAATAGCGCCATACTCCCACTTCTCCCTTAAATACATATTTCGTGACATACATATATATAAATGATATGATCCGCGCAAACGACGATAAGGTTATATTTTGAAGTAGTTTAATAACGTTAAAATGAGTAAAAATGGGAGTTTTTTGGAGTTAGGCAAGACTTTAATATGACACAGTCTAACTAATGCAATAATTAAAATACACTCTAAAAAATTTATGATTGTTAACTCTCATTATCATCAATTGATTTACGATTAGTTAAACGTCGTTTAGAACCAATTTATGTAGTGCTTGTGGTTTACTCACATAGATGCTGAATTCCAAAAGTTTCTTGTTGGTATTAATGTTTTCAAGAATTTATTCTCACATTTGTGAATGGTATTTGTATTACTCACCTTGACAGGGAGTCGGAGAAAGTTTATTTTTAAAAAACCCAAAAAAGTATCCTAAAGTTTCTTTGCTTTTCCCAACAGTATTTACTTCAAAACTCCACAAATAATGATCTCACCCCTGAATACTTTGTTCAATTAAACTACTAATAACAACATTCATTTAACACTGAAAAAAAATCATTTCCCATCAAAAATTCAGACTAATACAAAAGCCCAATACTTGTAACTTTAAAATCTCTACTTTAAGCTTTTTATACCAGTGTCTCAATGAAAATTTCTCAATGTAGTAATTTTATCCTCTTATGAATTTCAATATAAATTAGTAACCGTCTTCAGTGAATACCTACGTATTTATGTATCATTACATTGCAATGAAGTAATGACAAATTGGTGTGACAATGATGATGACTGCGAAGTATAGACAAAACGAAATGAATTATAGCGTCCTAGGATTATTATTTATTTTATTATTGGACTTACCTTTAATTAGTTTTTAAAAATTCTCCGTCCAAGTTCAGTCCAGCCAGGTTGAGTAAGCGGTTAGGAGAAAATGCGTAATTCGTCATGCGCTTCGTTGTGTGTTTTTGTAACTATTTTGCAGGTTTCATATGTATTAAACAATTTGCTTTAAATTGAAAATATTTTTTTTTAAGTCTTTCTGAATGTGAATTTTCCTCGTTTGACGTGAGTGGTAAGTTTTGTAAACCTCGCAATGCTGACCTTTACTTGCGTTTGTTGATTGCAAGCAACGTTGTATGTACCACGTGACACTCTCTGCACACTTTCAAATGGCACGGCATATCTAATTAATAGTTTGGTTGTCTACCGTCTCGCCGTTTCAATTTCTCATGTCAGAGTAACTGTCATCTTCATAATCAATCATCAATTCATAATCATGTCATCATCATTCAAACACGTTCATTCCAGCAAATGCAATCCTACCACAAATTTCTTACCACTCATAGTAGTTGTGTAAAGATAGTAGATAGATTTGTATGATAGTAGTCTCAAAACAGATTGACAATTATTAACTTATAAATTATTTACCTATTTATCGTTAAAAATTGTTTTTTTTATATTTGTAGGATTTCAACGAAAGCCACTTAATTATCGCATATCTGGTATATATTAAACTATGAGATACGTTTGACTTGATTACCTACTTGGTAAATGTTATTATAAAGGTTGTTTATAAAATTTTGCAAGGCAAGCTACAGTAGGCAATGCAATTTGTAGTGCAGTGCTGTTTATTTAATTCTTCCGTGACTTTGGATAAAGTGTAACAAGTACTGTTATGCTAAGTGTTAATAAAGTTTTCAACTTCACGATTTTTCTCTCTGCGTAATTTTTTCATTTGCAAAACATTTGCCGATTTCTTGAATATCCAAAATCATATACAGCAAGTCGTACTTTTTCCCCGAAAACGTACATGACGGTTCGGTTATATTGTTATTGTTTTAATTTTTCAACAAATTTGTTTGGTATTTTAGAAATCTGTTTTTTATGTCATTAAGAGAAACATGACTTAAGCAAATACCACCTTAGTATAACTAATCGCAGTTGTTGGTATTTGTAAGCGTTGAAGAAACTTAGTTTTAACCCCAACTGTTTTTACTACAAAATATTCACAAATCACGATCTCACTTCAGAAACCTCTGTCACATATTTATAATAACATTAGATTCTTACACAGCGAAAACAATTCATTTCATATTAAACTACAGAAAGATACAAAAGCACAAATTCGTACCTTTTATGTTATGCTTTCTATCATTATTATTCAGTTGTGCAAAATATTATTATCCATTGTTGTCAAACGTGACCAAATAAAATTAGTGCGAAACCAATTTAATTCGTTAGCAGATGTATTTACAATAATTAACGCACGAGTAAAAAAATATGATGTTATCCAATTATTTGAATACATTATAGAAATCATTCGTATTTATTAATTTTACTTTAATAATGAACTAATTGAATGAAAATAAAATAAAATAAATATCGGATATGAAAATGAAATGCAAATTTTCCGGAAACATCATGAATTGGTGATTGAAATCGATTAGTAAACAGTTGAAACAAGTAAAATCTCCCAGTCGTTCAGTTTAGCACAGTTCAAAAAATTGGACAGTCAGACAATATAGCAAATAACAAAATCCAGTAAACTACTTTCGAGATTTACGCTACTTGGTCTCGGCAGTAGGTATCAAAGTTGCAGCTTTTATTTAGTAGCAAGAACTACCGAAAATAAAATCGCAACCACAACCACCTGCTTCACTCGACATTTGACAATGAGTGAAGAATCGCAGAGTTTTGAAAGGGATTGAAAACTCCAACTAAAACCACAGCAGCTTAGAGCAATGGGAAATATGATTTATACTTTGACAACTGTTAATTTGCAACCAGTTTGCAAGAAAATTATGTGAAATAAAAAGAAATAAAAAATACAATATAATTGCTTCTTCGAAATTGTTTTCCAATAGAGAACACAGATATTTCCGGTTTTGTCCGAAGAATTTCCGGTTTTTTACTGTTATTAAACACTGCTGTTGATTTACACAGAGCAACGCTTTTAGCCTCAGCCGTGTAATTTTTATTTTATAGTGATTTGTTGCGTTTTAATTTAAGTTAATCGAATTATTATTATTATGATTTATTCAACAGAAAGGTAAAACCAATTTCTCACATAAAAGCGAACAAAGTCACAATGTCGAAATAATTGTGAGGATAGACAAGAATTGAAAACTAAAAAGAAAAAGAAAGGTTATCACAAATTTAAGAGATTCTAGCAATTCAAATTTGAGTTGTTATTGTTAATAATAAATGCAACTGAGACTTTTATTTGAAACGAGACGACATTCATATTACAATACAAGTCAGTGTTACCGTACAGTAGGTATATTTTAGTACAGAGCAAAATCGAATGTAACGGGACACGCCATATTTTGAAATTAACGATAACGTCACTACGTTGTGCTAAATATAATCTCCCGAGCATGCACATAGCTGTAGTCTTTTTTCTCGCACATCGCCCCATATAAGCATTAGTAATCACTTAAGTAAAAATTAATTAATTAGGTATTATTACGTAAGGGCCGCATAATTAAGCATGGGTTTCATTTAAGATATTGTTTGTCATTAAAACTAGTATAGGTTAGCAAAAAGAAAACTCGAAAATTACCATTAAAAGTTAATTGCCATGCTAATTAACATGCTAATTAATTCACGGTCCCTCCACTTGGCCAAAAGTCCAACTTCAATCTCGGATAATTGAAGTACCTGAGAGATAAACGTCGTTGGATTTTTTTTGGCCAAGTGGAGGGACTCGAAGAAATTTGACGATCATTATGAGCAATTAAGTCAACAATTAAGGTAAAAAGGGCCGTTCACGCAAGTTGGGGCAAAATGAACAAACGAACAAACAAACAAAGAAACGAAATTGCTCATGAACGAACCCAGCAGGCGGCGTCGCACTGCAAACATTGATGTGCTTCGCTGCTTCTAGCAAGAAGTGGCGCGCGGAATGACTTTTCGTTTTGTCACCACAACACTCGATTTTGCTCTACAAGCATTCAGCTCGAGCTTGTCAGACTTTGCTATTCATATGCTGACAACTAACGCCAACCAATGTGGCAGACACGGCGAATTAAAAATTGGAATCTTCTCCACTAATGAGTCATTATTTGTCTTGCCAGCTCACGGTTAAATTGTGATATGTATGTTATTTTGGCATTAGCACAAGTTAAGAGTTTTGAAATAAAATATTTTCAAGCACTCGGCAAAAATAATAAAAATATGCATTTACTATGCTTTAAAAAAAGAGCGGGGGTAACATTAACCGCAAACAAATTATAGCTTCTTTCCCCATTTCATTATTAAATCCATTAATTTAATACATTTGTAAGCTGCAGCAATTTAATTAGATATAATTAATTACGAGAATAAAAATAACTTTGCTTACATTGCAAAATATAAACAACTGTTACAATCTGTGATCATGATAGTGTGATGAATATGCTAAATGTAAACATAAATTCCGGCTAGCCATCATGGGATTTTAGTAACTATGATTATCAAATATTACAGACGACGGAATCATAAAAACCTTTAAGCAGCAATATCATATTTAGAATGAATTGGTACTGAACATCGTTTAACCCATCCATTTACGAATGCTGGCTAACTTTGTTGTTTGTTGTTGCACGTTTGTTTTGTTTATTGTTTTCGAGTTGGAAATAATCTGAAAAATATAAATTGCTGAATAAAATTTAAGATATTTTGCTTTTAAAATAATAATAGTAATTTTCTGCATTTCAATTTATTTAACTAATTTTGCTTGTGCTCCAACATAACAGTGACAGATAATGCCAAAGTACACGACACCGAGATGAGAGTTAACCTCATTTGGACATTTAAATTTCTCATTTCAATACATATTTTGTGACTTTGTAGATGTTTGATTTAAATTTAATATCCAGCGGCTTAATTACATTAATACTATTAAAAATGAAATTGCGTTGAAGTTATGGCATGCTTGAAACTGGCACAGTTTCGCCTACAATAACAACATTCAAAAATTCATGGTTGTAAAACACTCATTATCAACAATTGATTAAGTTAAACGTCGTTTATGACAAATTCATACATTAGTGTTTAATTTGATCATACAGATGAATGACCGGTGGTACATTTGGTTATTGGGTTTATTGTTTCAACTAATCTCTCTCTCATTTGAGAAAGGTATTTACATTACTCACCTTGACCTATGAGTCAGAGAAAGTTTTGCTATACCCAACAGTGCTTACTTCAAATACCCACAAATAACTATCTCACTCCAGAAAACTGTGTTACATATAAAGTAGAGACTTTTTACATTAATCTATTCCCCAATGTTATTTATTAAAAAATTGGAAAACCGGTTATTCCAAAAAATTAAACGTATTTTAAAACAAGCATTCAAAACATCGCGAAAAGTTAATTTCCTTTTAAACATACAAGGCAGGAACAAAAGCACGACGAATCCCGTGTTTTTCCAAAAATATTTTTTGTATTTATCAGCGTATCATCCTTGCATCCATGCAATGAAATGAAATTACCAATTTACTTGTAGTTCCTATTACATGAAATTGAAGTTGAGCCAAGCGTTGACATTGACATGTATTAGTTTTTATGCAAAAATAAAAAACCTCAATACTTAAAACTCGTAAATTCTCTTCATTATGAATTTATATACACATTTTAAACCGTCTTCAGCAATTACCTCCGAACTTACGTAATGTAAATTTAGAGAAATATTTTTTTTGTAATTAACCAGAAGCTAATGCCTCTGTCGATTGGCGGAATTTTGAAATCATTTTTCAAAGGATTTAAGTCGGTTTCAACCAAAAAGGAAGTATGTCCGAAGGCTGACAATTTCTGAAAAGGTTATTTCTTTTAGTTAATGTGGTCGATCGATAGATTCAATAATATGTGTTAATAATAACCAATCAATATGCGTTGAGACGTTCATTTGATTGTACTTTCAAAAACTAAATTGCGAAAGGGTTTGTTTGACTGGTAATTTGCAACAAACAAGTGGGTGGCTGAATGGAGATATTGTATTGAATTGCGCATTTGTCAAGTCAGTGAGCCGAGTGTAAAAAATAAGTAGCCTCAGCCAAACGTGCTTAAGCAGAAGTAATCATACAGCACGATGTCCTTACTTTTAGGTTTCAATTAACTATTGATTTACTTTTAAGTTTGCCTGTGTCCAAGTCCAAGTCCAAGTCCATAATATTTAAACATGCTTTTAGAAGAAATGGAAATCCTCTTCAAACGCTTTGTGTTGCTTTTATAAAGTTACTGGTTTGTTTTGAATAAGTTGTAGCTCTTCTTTACTTGACGATTCCTCTAAGGGAAATAATCTATTAGATGATCGTGATTTGTTTGTTGTATAGATATGCAATGAAACCAATCAATGCAACTAATGTAAGAGTTAAACGCTACTACTATCATTAACTCATACTTCGTTCTAGTTAATTATTCAGATACAATTGTTCCATTTTATTGTGACGAATCATGATTTAATTTAGAGTGGCATTTATTCTATCTGGACATGCAACAGCTATTGTATAACGTCTAAAAGGTTGCAATTAAATGGCTGCTCTAATATTTTTCTGTTTATAGCTCAGTTTTTAAATAGTGATGTATTGCATCTAATAGACATTGTTTAGTAATTTATATTAATAATTAATTAGAAGCATCCAGATTGAAGTAGATATTCATGAGGCGGCGGAAGTGATTTGAAACTTATGTAAAATTTTGTTACTTACAAAACAATTACATAGAAGACCACACACACAGGTCTTATTAATGAAGTCCAGTCATACATGTGTTTACATGGCGTGGCCTTTTTCAGAATTTATTTTGCAAATACGCAAAAGCGCAATGTAAACTTACATTAGAACTAACAATGGAACCACTACCCCTGCTAGTCACAGATTTGTCAAAGAGTGGTCAATTTGTAGGTAATTTGACCTCCTGAATTCAGTGGTACCCACCAAATTCCCAAATGGTGAGTGATTTGGTCGCGACATGACATGGCTATGTATTGCCAATACAATAACTAATATGTTATTCCCTTGCCTTCATTGGATAACAAACAAAAGAACTTGTATGATCAAGCTATATTGATAGTTTGTAAGTTTTACTTGTCGTTTGTATAAAATTTGCAAAAAAAAATTATAAAATTATTCTGTTCGGTTTCACTTGTAAATTGTGAAATCAATTTAATGGAGGAACATTATAAGCAAAGACAAAATAAATTTGCTTCAAACGTTTTGGAACACTCTTCATCATATAGAACAGTTTTGGGTTACTGTAGCTAAAAATAAATTATTGTGTTCATATTTTACCAAAACAAATCATGGTATATTTACATTTCATAATTGGTACCATATCATATTCGTATTATGTATATGAATGTGACCTGACAGTATAAGTAAGGCATGCTTTATGTTACGCTCGAAACACTAACCATTTGGTAATTTGGTTAGCACCACTGAATTCAGGAGGTCAAATTACCTATAAATTGACCACTCTTTGACAAATCTGTGACTAACAGGGGTAGTGGTTCCATTGTAAGTCCCATTATATACTGCGGCAATGCAAGGCAAGGCCAGCAGTTGTTTAATTTAATTCATTTGTAACAAACCCCTGCGAAGTGTAACGATTAATTTAATGTGTTCTATTGCATGTTCCAAATTCGTGAAAAAATATTGTAGCAGATAATATATTTAGTTTCAAAATCATACTATATGAAAATAAAAATTGATAATGTTAATGTTCCTTCCAACTCATTATTTTATAGAAAAAAATTCTGGAGCAAGCTCAGCTCATGAAAAATGGGGATATAGGTTTAAATCCTTGATTAATATAAACATTATCATTAGATCTTCGAATCCTACCCAAAACCACCAACGATAAAAAATAGGAATATTTTTGCTTCACTACGGGCAATTAATTTTGTATATTTTACATATAGTACATAATAATTTACTAATGTTTATCATTTTTTGGAGCATGGTGCAAAACCTAGTGTAATTATTATATACTTTGTGTATCCTTTGTCAAGTTTTGTCAACCTATTCGGTGAAATAATTTCCCAATGTATTTACACTAGACTGAAAACGCATAGACAAGTCAATAGAGTGACATATTACTACTATATTTTTGCAAAAGCCAGAATATTCTTGAACACAAGCACTACACTATTTGTGTTACTTTAGTATGTGTGCGCATAAATTAAACTATTAATTCTTAATTTTACAATCATTTAACCAACAATAAAATACATTATACTTCATTGTTATCAGTTGATTAAGTTAAACGTTGTTACAACTAATCTATGTAGTAATTTTTTTCATTTAAGCAAACAGGTTTTCGCCTGCGAATTGGTAGATGTGGTCTGTGTAATTTTGTCGACAAATATCTCTTGTATTTGTGAAAGGTATTTGCATTATTAACCTTGATAGCAAGTGGGAGAAAGTTAATTAGTTTTCCTACCAGTATTTACTAAAAAAATCTCACAAACAACGATTTCGCTTCAGAAGATTTGTTACATCTTAATAACGTAACATTATAACGCAACAAAAACTTCATTTCCTATTAAAGATACAGTAAGACACAAAAGGAAAAAGTTGAACAGTTTTATTATTTTTTGCCTGCTTTACCAAAAATATTTGTTCATTTCTCCAAGAGTGGAGACAACCCATTGCATGTGTGTGGTGGGAGGAGATTTGTCTCTCTGTGTATATGGAGCAAACAAGCACATTTTACGCCATAAAAATTTCGATTCGAGTAGCCTGACATCAGCAAAACTTGCTTTAGAAAAATTAGTCATAAATCACCATGTCATTTTAAAAATCCTTTTAGTATTGGAGTTACTCATAAGTCTGTCTTTCAAAAAAATATTCGTGCTAGTACATTCAATTCAACTCTTGAAGGAAGGTTTCGTCAAGCACTTTGTGTTGTCGTTGCGTTACTGATAAATTAACATTGTTAATAATTTACATTTTGTTTTGAAGGAATGCCTCTTGCTTGCTTGACAATGCTTTCAGGAGAAATAATGTGTTATTGCGTCGTAATTTTTTAAGATGTGAAACAAAATCTTCGTGAATGTTGACCTAAGTTTTTTTTATAAGTGGAATTAGTTTTTTTTCTTACTTTAGCTATTGTGATCGCATCTCATATATTATGTGAAAATGGACAGATTTTGTAATATTAATAGATGGAGGTATTATTATATTAATTTTCGTTGTGAGTCAGTGAACTTAATTCAAGCAAACATGAATAACCTCTTTAAACAAAAGTAGTGATAAGGCACTTCCTAATCAATAGTTTAATTGTTGTTTTTTGCAGTTTCTCACCTCTCACGTTCAGGGTGACTTCATTTTCATCCTCAGAAATTGATATATTATCTTATCACATCTGATCATCATTCAAACACTGTGCAAGCCCAATTGTATCGTACCAAAACATAATAAACTATCTGTAGCTACTAACGTCCTCACTGACTTCAAAATTGCAAATTGCTTAATGATTTTACTCAATACACTCTTTTCGCAGCTCAAAGTAGCTGTACAAAAATTTGAATGATAGTAGTCTAAAAAAAGTAACCCACAATAATAACTAAATTATCTATTCGAAAATGTTGAAAATATTTAGTTGAAAATATTTGAACGACACTACAATCATTATATGAAGTTTGGTGGTATTAAAACATTAGATAATAATCTGTCTTTCTCTTATGTTGTATTGCGATGTTACTTTTACTTGAAATTGGCAACGTTTGTCTACTTACAACAGCAATTCTTAATAAAGGAGTAAGTACACAAACACGTTAAGATGGATAATTACATAATTGACATAATGTTAATGTGAAAAATGTAAACAGCTTATCACCACCATATGAGTAAAATTGTTCCATTTGGACATGGTTTGATTCTACTCTTCTGCCTTACTGAAAATCTCAGTTCATGTCTCAAGAAGTCTTTTTCTTCACTTTCCATGAAGAAAAACAAAAAATGCAACTGAGCAAAGATAAAGGCGACATTTTTATTGTTAGTTCACGATAAAAGCGACAGAAAAGCAAGAGGTCACGTGCTGTAAAATTAAAAGATGTAATTTATTATTACTTACATTAGATTGAGTTAGCGGATGAGACTTGCATTGATAAGTGTGACTAGCCAAAGTGGCCTTTCTCTTATGTTGAAAGTTGAAGGTGAAACAAATGAAAGTTATAGAAGTTTTACCCATTCCCGCAGAGATAATGGCCATACTGTCTAAATCAATTCAAAATATTGACGGACTGTTTGAAGGAAGACTAAACGAAATCCAGGCTTCAACTGTAGTCTGTAACGATGTGAGAAAAGCATAATAAACTTCCTTCATTATGAATGATCATGACATGTACATGCATGTATTTGTAAATTTTCATGAATTCAAACGCTTTCCTACAGTACAAATGTTTTCTTTTGACTGTATTGTTGTAACGGGTCAAAATAGTACTGTGAACATTCCTATTATAGTACAAAATGACTAACAAACTTTCTATTTAAAGATCATGTGTGATTTCTTGCACGATACTACTATTATTAATGTAGATTTGGTAGTTTTTATTTCCACGGATTAACAGTGTTCATCTATGATCATTTAATGATAATTTATTCTTACTTCATGCTCAGGTTAGGTTAATTGAATTTGTTTTAATAAGAATGTGAAAGATGGTGTAATTATAGTTCAAGAAAGTCCTGGTCGTAGTGCAACAACTCAATTCACCACAGATTACTCTTCATCCGCTGCCAAGTCCCATAACTCCAATAATTGTAGCAGATACGGGGAATAAAAATGGAATCTAATCCAGCATTGCATTGTCATCATTGGTCTTGGTCAGTTCAGCTCGGCAAAATATGGTCTTGTGATATGTCATCTTAGGAGGTAACATGAAAATTAAACAAGTTATACGTTTTTGCCCCATTCCGTCACTAGATATATTAATTCAATCCAGATAAAAGCTCCATCAAATTAATTAGTTATAATTAATAAAAAAATAAAAATAGCTTTGTTTACATTGCAAGACACCAACAACTGTTATCAATGTGTGATGAATATAATAAATGTAATATTTAACTCCCACTAACTTTGTAGTAGTTTGCTATTTGTTGCGATTATCGCACTTACATATGATGATCTCCTCATCTGGACCTATAGAACAGTTGGCTTCATTTTTGATTCATTGGTTCTGTACGACGTTTAAACCATGCATTTCCGAAAGCTGGCTGACTGTGTTTACATTTGTTTATCGGGTTTCAGCTTGATTAAAATTATTGACAAGTTTCCATGCTGCATGTTGATATTTACGCTATCCATTGGGTCATATCAAAAACATAATCTGGTGAACAAATTCAAAACAATTTTCTATTAAAATAATAAAAAGGGAATTTTTTTCATTCCATTATATTTACACAATTTTGCTTATCCTTCAACAGTGTCTCAGACGACACGGAAGCAAGTCTGACAATGAGAGTTGCCATAATTTGGATATTTACATTTTGTGTTTAATTACATATTTCGTGATCGTGACTGATGACTTTGCAGAAATTTGATGTAAATGGGATGTTCCACGCAAACGGCACTACAGAAATATTTTCGATCGGTTTATGACACTAAAATAAGTAAACATAACAGTTATGCATGGCATGCCTGCATATGGCAGTTTAACCAAAAATAAAAATACATTCTAAATTATTGTTAAACTCTCATTATCATCACCTGATTAAGTTAAACTACCATTATGACCAATTAATGTAATGAGTCGGGTTTTTAAATAGGCAGCAGAGGAAGCACGAAAAGGTATGCAATGTGGTCTTGTTATATTTTCAGCCAATTGCTCTCGCATTTGAAAGGAACTTGCACATAATTAAACTTGCAACTCTCAAACATCTACTTTAAGGTTTTTATAAGTACATCAGCGACACCAGAAAAACGTACAATTTTCTCTCTTCGAGATGAAATTCTCAATAACTTGTAAATCGTCATCAGTGATTACCTAGATAAGTGTTTACGTTACTTAAAGTTGGATATCGAAATGCAAAATTCTTCCAATTTACTACAACCAGCCGCTAATGCTTCAGTCGATTGATGGTGATGACTGCAATGCAATGATTGATTATAAATATTATAGATTTAAATCAGAAGATGTAGTTCTAACCAACAAAAAAATGTCCGAAGGCTGACAAATGCCAAGTTAGGCCTTTCGATTAGGTAATGCGATCTATTCTCTGATGTTATGTGATAATCGACAGATTTTGTAATGTTAGTGGTTGAAGATGGTAGTGTTTTTATCTTTCAATTTCAGTCAGTGAACCCAATTTAAGGAAAAATGATCAGCCAAACCAGATTATGCACAAGTAGTCATTTAGACCCAAGTAATGTTTACAAAATCTCTTTATAATTGGATTTACGCAAGTCTGTCTGATTTCTTATTTAAAAATCATGTGTTCAAGTCGACTCAATTAAAGTAAAATCTATTTTAGAAGTAAATGGCACTTCTTTCCTCAAGTGCTTCGTGTTGTGCTGCTGTTAATATTTTACAAATTGTTTTGAACTAATGACGTTTTCTTAGTTGAGATTGCCATCAAATAAAATAACCTACTAAAAGATCGTGATTTATTCCGATGTCCAATGAAGTGGATGGAAATTTTGGTCATACCTTTAGGTTTATCAATGTTTGTACAATGAAATATTTAATGATCATGATAATGGTAGTCACTGAGTGGTGAGTTATGGACTCCATATCTCACACACCTCACCATTCGGAGTCAAAATTTCTTAGCTTTACATTGTTTGTTGATTGTATGTATTTCTATTTGTGTCGTATCACAGTATAGTAAATTATAGTTTTTATGAATTTGAGTGCATACTTATAAATGAAATATGCAATTTGTAACTTAACGTTGCTACTGGTATGTAAAAACTGAAATAAAAAACTATTACTATTATATTACAATGTTACACGTAGTCCCAGAAACATTTTTCGAGCTTGGTCAATTATTGTTTTACTCAACTTGACCTTTGAATACCTCGCTCGTCATTAGTGCATATTTGGATACCCAATAGCCTTGGTTAATCCCACTCAATTTCTAAAATACAATATTATTACCATTACCATCATTATACTAATTGACAAAACATGCATGAATGGTGAACGGAAATCTCATTGATAAAAATTCGGTTCTTACGATGTCTTACTACGTCTCATTCATGCTTTCCTCATTTTAGCGTTCTCAGTTGTTTCATTAGTAACCGCAACAAATCTTGAAAGGTCAAGTGCCCAAGAGCCTTACTCTTATTGTTTTAAGGAGCTTAACGTTTAACTTTACTCACGTTTCTGCTCAGTGGGTTTCGTTGACAATTTAAAACGAACTCTCAAAGGTCATGTCGCCAAGTACCTTACTATTGTTTTGAGGAGTTTTAAATGTCATTTAACAACTGGGGAGTTTCCGGTTCCCAGTTACTTTTAACGGTGACTATCTAATTAGTTAAATAATCGCGGATTGCATTATTAAATAGGATTAATTTGAAATCAAAATTTTTAGTTTTGGGTCGTGCTTATTCAGAAATTTCTTTTTGATAGCCTCTTGGCTTCATGTTTTATTTGTTCTTTCACTGATGACAGGGCCTTTAAGGCCCTCTAGCCTCCACTTGTTAGTTCATAACACGACAAAACAACAGAACTTAATATGATTAGGAGGGAGGAATGTATTAAAGAAACTTAATACTCTAGTCACCGTCACCAAAATATAATTTTGCCAGTAGTATTATGAATGAACGCACTGTGCTGTTTGTTCGGTGAATTTTATTTTTAAAAATTTATTTTACTAATACTATCATTAAACCAAATTTTAAATGATTTTAGGTTCCGTCGGTTCGAAACCATTTTTGTTAGGTTCGAAAGCTACTGCACATATTGTTTTCCTTCCCCCATTCAAAACTTTATTCCTACAGCATACACCCAGTAGTAAAACTGAAAACATAAAAATTGAATGG
>VYYJ01002608.1:0-20472 GCA_021029165.1 Cyphoderus albinus | reverse complement strand
AAATGTAATGAAGTAGTTTTTTATGAAATGCATAAATAAGCAAGACGAAACCACTAGAACTGTTTTTATGACCAACTAAAATATTACACACGTACTTGACTCAAGGTTGTAAAACCGCCCTCTTCAAAGACTCACTTGACTACTACTACTGGGAGGAGAGATAGTGGTGGTACGTAAAATGCCCATGACTCTTTTCATGAATGAAAATTAAATCATCGTTTCTCCTGTATTTCTGGTCCATCACTTTACTACTGCTACGGCACTACATCCTTGTCCAATGCAAAATAGGAAAGAAAAGAGTTCTCATTAAGAATGTATGAATGTGAGCGTTTCTTGTTTTCGTGGGCGCATAATGGCTGCGGTAGTTTTCACAGTGATTATTATGAACTCTGACAAAACGGTAAATTCAGGATCATTGAATATAATAGACAAGATAAAGGAGGATATTATCTCCGTCTTGCAATCCTGTGTTGAAGCATTCAAGGTCTGGGTTAGTTTTTCAAATGTGTCGGAATTTTTCTGCTTAAAAATTCACGTGGATGGAGGAGTAGGAAATGTTATTATAAATTTTATTTCAAAGGAGGACGGATTAAACAAGCTAGTTTAAATAACCTATTTAGGCGTACACTTGTTAGAATGTTTTTTAAACGCAAATGCATCGATAATGTGTGTACACCTGGTCTGGTAGGTATACATTTTTGTGCCACAAATTAGACCAGACCAGACTAGACAAACATAACATTTGAATGAATGACAAACATTTGAATTGAGTCGATGAGAAATTATCGCAATGAGCGAGGTTCACAAACGACAATTGCGAGAATTAAAAATGTTTTCCTTCTTATCTAATGTTGCATCTGGTTGTAGAATTCAAGCCGAGTTGTTGTCTGAAAGTGACGTAATTTGCATAATGAGTGTCCAAGAAATTAGAATCATTCAATTGCAATTGGTGTTTTACAACTGAGTGTTATTTAAATGTACCTGCTTTTGAATTAAATGAAATTAAAATAAAATAAAAAATCGCAGTTGAGGTTGAACTTGAAAAGTCACACAATTCTCAATGAACTTGAACCATGAATGAACTGGGTATTGGCATCTCAAAACAAATCAAAACACTACCGCTGCTGATCTGTGATGAGTTTTAAAGATTCATAGTGACAGACAGTGGGTCTTTCGGTAATTTAGCTTACTATATGATTACTAACTGCATTAACAAATAAATTTAGTTGAAAGATCTTCGAGTTTAATAAATATTAAAACTGTTAAGTCCACTATTATATGATCAATGATAGAGGGGAAGGCAATAGTAGAAGCAGTTATGTGATTTATTGATATAGCCCTGCACAGTTAACCCTGTGTTTAATGATTGTAATGAATTTGAACTTATGTGTTTTACAGTATGATTTTAGTACCTGTAATAACCACGAATTAAAGGGGCAAACTGTAAACTTTCATGTTTATTTGCTTTATTATAGAACAATTTGCTGACGTTTGAATTCTAATTATTATCACAAAGTGCATCAGAAAGCAGCAAGGAGAATATCCAATTAAATCGTGATATTCAGCTAATCTAAAATTTTTAATTATCTTATTAAAATGGTTAATTTTACATATAGACTTCTTCTGAGTACTCAATCTCCTCCTTCATAGTTCTACAACCCTAAATTGTGAGAAAATACAATTTATCAGGAGAATGACCGTAGGAATTTGAGATGAAGTTGCTTTGATTTAAAGAGCACCTCTTTTCCGTCATGACATAACATGATGGAACATAAAACAGTACAGTTTGTACATGATCTTGCGTTTCATTTTAGAATGACCGTAGGAATTTGAGATGAAGTTGCTTTGATTTAAAGAGCACCTCTTTTCCGTCATGACATAACATGATGGAACATAAAACAGTACAGTTTGTACATGATCTTGCGTCTCATTTTTTAAATCATTCAAAACGGTATAACCATTCTTACCTTGAGTTCACAATGTAATGCAAATTGCTGTACGTAAGCAGTTTCGAAAATAATTTTAGTGTACAGTAAAAAAAGCTGACGCATGCATATCCTGTTCCTTTTTCGGCCTTATGGCTTCATGGGTGCCATTGCTTAAGTAGACTCCTGTTTATGACGGTATTTAGCATTTATATTTGCAATTACCATCATGGTAATCCCATGACGTTTACCCAGCTATAAAATAGACATCCCTTCAAAGCAGTCGGTGTAAATCCTGTGTTTGAAGATCGGATGCAGCAAAGGCAAAACGAAGGTAACGGATGCCAGGAACTCGGTCGGAATGAATGTGCACAAGCAGGTGATTATTTAGTTTGTATTATGTATCTCTAAATTTAACAGGGCAGCATCTCTTCCTGCCAAAGTTTAAAATAATCGCTTAATTTAGATAATTTTGAAATAATGAGAATGTTGGTTGTTTATGATCATAAAAATGCAGCTACGTAAACCAGTGTCTGGCTGAAATTAGCAAAGAATTTAACAAATGGTCAGAACCTTTTTAAAAGTCAAACATAAAACTAAATTGCTTCATGGTTTAAATCTGCATCTTAAATAATTGAAATGAAATTGATTTTATTTTCCTGTGCACTCTAAGGTATACATTCCTAAATGCAGTTACTGTTATAAATTTCATTTGAATACAAACGGCATTCAATCCAACAGTACAATGGATTCATTTATCATCTTAGAGGGTGACATTGTTATTAATAAATCAGCAATTAATTTTAACTTGAAATACGAGACGGGAAATTGCAACAACACATTCTTACAATCGCATTCTTAAAGGTGATCAGTGATCACATTTTTTTTGTTGCTGCATAAAAATAAGCTAATCGACTCGATGTAATAGGAGATGCATTTAAATATAACAACCATTAACCAACCGTCCTGCATATAATTCGGTGTTTTTATTCCGTACAATTTCTCGGCCAAGAGTTACATTAACATTATTATTGGTATATTTGGAATAATATTATATTTTACGTCTTTCACCTACAGGCACAAAGATAAAGATTTTGCAAGTGACTGCTAATAATATAATGCTGTCTCACCAATTCCTTAGATTTATTCATACTCATGCACCGTGGCATATCACCATTTGTGAATGCATGAGCCTTGTTTTATTGCATCCTTTTTCATTCATGATCATTCTGCCTTGTCATCTTCTTCCTTAGTGATAGTGACACAGACATTTGTTCTTTCTCAGTCAAACTGTATTCCTGACGGCGAAGGAAATATTTACGAGGTATCCGTTGTAATGCATAGGTAATGGTTGAATTATTGCGGGACTAAAATAGAAACAAAGAATAAGGGGCAAATTTGTTGCTTTTACATAGGTGTACCTGTCGGCGCTGCTGGTAGTAAATTTTTGAGCTCCATTTTTGCTTACAACTTGACACCTCGCCAATGTCGACCTGATCTTATGAATTTGAAACGTTGACAGAATACGTCTGTTTGTTAGTCAGGTTGATTTCGTTTGGCTGACAGAAATGTGCCCATTTGAGCTTCTCTCGATGAAATCCTCTTCTTGAGGTATGTCTCTCCATAAATTATGGAGTTTTTTTTTCAAGTCAATTCGATGCATCCTACGTATGTTTTGTGAGCAATGGCTATCAATTTTATAGCTCACAAAACGGCTATTAGATATGTTGGAGATGAATGATAAATTTTACGTAAGCTCTTGCAAAACAGGCTCAGTAAGTGATTCATTTAGGAATTATTCCTTGTTCGGGTTGGCTGGTTGGCATCAAATGCCAAGTTGATGTGGCATGTCATACCTAAAAATGGACTTCAATGGTTTATTCCCTACTAATATGAAGAAGTTTAGTTGAATTTTAAAAACCGCTTTTACTCATCCGGTCTGCGACTCCTTCATTGTCAGCTGGCGACGATGACCATGAAGTAGATTCATAAGCTACCATATTTAACTGAATTGTATATTTATGTATCAGCGTGAACCATATAATTTATTTTACAGGAGAAGATCATTCGATAGCCTTGACTGATTGAAAGCATTGTTTTGAAACAGTCATTTTCCCTACCGCTGCTACTCTAGCATAATACATAATGGCTTGCATCTTCATACCTTATATGAAACCAGTGGATTAAAGTCTCTCTTTTAACTTGTCGGTTCAGAAAGTTCAGACATTCATTACCGTAATGTTTGAAATAGCGGACATGGCGATGCGAATCCTGGCGCTGAGTGATAAGGTCACATAATAAGATTTAACCTGCTTCCTGAATTTTATCTCTCTTCTGTCAAATCAGCGGTTTCCTTTTTAATTGAACCCATTTCGTCGCTCTCATTTTGTTTAAATAAAAATTATAGTTTTTATTCATAAACAACTTGAAGCTGGCTGAATTCTTTTTCTCCTTGCTTGTTCCAAAATTAAGTCATTCTTAAGGGAAAAAGTCGGGAAGACGCTGCAAACCTCACTCAAGCAATTTCACACCTGACACCTGTAGTAATTACTTAAGCAATCTCGTAATAATTAACACAATATCAGTTCATCGTCATTTTATTCAAATTGTTTGTCGTTGTTTGGTTTTATTCGGCCTGTCATTAAAAGTAAAAGAATGACGTAGCCTTCGGGTTATCTTTTGATTATCTCTGCAGGTTTTTAACGAGTGTCTCTACTTAATTTGCTCTACACTGTACTGGTGAGGAGTGAATACATTTTTATACAGACAGAGATATTCTCAACTCGGGATTATTCACTCGGTTTAATTATGTTAAACGTGCGAAACTTTTTTATGTGGGAGACTTGTCGATTTTCGTAATTTAGTTCATAATGTAAACAGTCGCTAAATAAAGCTGCTGTTATGATGATATGGTTTGTTTCAGTATAGAATTGTGGTGGGTTACCCATTTAGACATGCAGGCTTAGGTTCGAATTATTGCTGTCATCATGAATGAATAAAATGTATTTTGAACTGTAATGGTGATAATGCAACTGAAAAATTAAGAATTACAATATCGTGCATAAAATTTTTATTTTCTTCCTCCCTCTGAGATTTCAGAGATTGTTAACGTGCGAGAACATTTAGCATGCAAAATAATGACGCTGCTGTTGCTTTGTTGAAAACGGGCATGGACCGACTACTGTGAAATTATGCGTGGAAAATGGCGTAGAGCCGGATGGATAACGTGCCTTTTTTCTTTCTTGCGATGCTAGAAACAATGGGAGTTACTATGAATGATACAGATTGATCCTCATCAGTTTTTCTGCCGCATCCCACATCAGTCAAACTCACATTCAGCACCAAAGTGGTGTAAGCCCATTAGCATATACGAATTGAAATCACTGCATGATTGCCGTTTCATTGTATGTGCACACAAATAGTTGAGGCATGAAATGAAACAGAATAATAATAATTGAAAGAACAAAGGGAAAGAGGAATGGCTATGGCTATGTGTGTATAGTACATATAAATCAGCGATATCAAGGAAGTAGAAAGTTTTATGGGATCTGCCCTGTGAAATTACGTGAAATATGAGAGTTCAGTTTATCCCTTGTTGTGTACTGTGCACACAAAGATTTTATTATTCTATAAATTCACACATTTATTGTTATTTGAGAATGGGTGATTCTTCCCCGAAGAAAGAGAACAAGAATGGTGGAGCTAGAAAAAAATAACCACTGAGGAGACTTTATAAATCATTGGTTGCGGCTGTTTCTTGTGAGTGAGTCATGTCTGCAATGTCATATTTTCCTCACAGATTTTTCTTTCAGGTGCTATTAAAGGTATTGATATTGTCATTGTACACGCTCTGCGCTGCCTGTGCGCACACTGCCTCAATTTGATTAATAAAGTTTATTTTTATACATCTTTTATAGAAAAAGTAGATGATGAGGGGGAAATTAGCAGTATAAAAGTTATATTTCTTTAACAATCACTCATTATTGCAGCCAAGTCACGGATCAGCTGCTTATTATATGATTTTCTTCTCTTCTGGTGGTATAACTGACACGGTTTCAGGTAACGATATTCTTCAGGCTGAGCTGTGGATTGAAAAGTACGCAGAAGGGATTAAATTACTCACGCATTTTACAAAACAAAACTTTTACTTCATAACTGCGCACAGCTCTGTAAAATTTTGAAATCTGTAACGCATGCTTTTCGCATGTTCATGCGGTTACAGTAACCCAAAGAAGCGTTCTGGGTTGGCACGATAATCTACAAAAAATGCAGCAACGTGTCGGTTGGGCAATAACACTCAAAAGTGGTAAACAAATTCTGGATGAATTGCCTTTTAAATATTCCTATGCTCGTTTCGACAAAGAAGAAACAATAAAACGTATAATTATTTGCCAAGCCAGTACTAAAAAAATAAAAATGTAGCAGGAAAAAATCAATTTATGCAGCTATGGGTAGTTTGAGACTAACTCATTTTAATAGGTTTAATTCACGTGCACTATTTTCGTTGTTCTTTCAAAAATGCCGTTCGACAATGATACCTGTCAGTATAAATTAAACCGTCTCTGTCATCCATCCTACAAAAGGCGAAGTCATAAACCATGAAACACGAATGGAGCAAGCTAAGAATATCATTGGTGGCAAATTGTCTAATTCGACACAACATCATTGTTTTACCACTTACTCCGTAACTTAATGCAGCATGCATATTGCGATAGTAAAAATCAGGATTGGCCTGATTTTCATATTTTTGTCAGAATGTTTCTCCGATAATCATGGCAGTGCTAAAATATTCATCAATTCCAATTTCTGCATGTCGTGATAAAAAGAACATAAACACGATCAATTTTGTATGGTTTTGAGATTCGTGAATCGAAATTTGGTTTCAACCACGATGTAACAAAATCAATCACTTTGTAAGTGTCACATTGAAAGATTCTAAATTATTTCGCTTTATTTGCTTTTTCGAACATTTCAGAAAAAAATCATTTTTAATTTATAAAGAAATAATATAGAATAAAAGCACACGATCAATAACATTTTGCTAATAACCAACTTATTTCCAAGCGCCTTTTCCAAAAATAATTGCTTGCTAAACTTTTCAGGAAGAACTTGCCTGAAATCGTGGTATACAATGGTTCCTTTGGGGTAAATCATATTTCCAGCAGCAAATAGAAGAAATACCTCTTCACTCCGAAAATCATACTTTAAGTCATCTGAGGTTTCCGGTTGTTTTATCTTCAGATATTCGGGCTCATACTCCATCATATTAACAGAAAAGAATGTTTCCATTTCCCAAGAGCAGAGAATAATGTCGGTTGTTGCAAAGCTTTGCGGATTGGATATTAATGATGAGTAGTCCACTTTTCCCGGATAAACGTTGTTCTTCTGGTAGTTGATGGAGACATACAAGTTTGTATTATTTATTCCGTTTGCGTGGCATGTAATGACAACATCCCTTCCCATGTACGTATCATTACTGAAACCAACGGATGCGTAGCCCACTGGCTTTTTCACTTTAATCTCATATGGAGACTCAACTAATCGACTAAAAATGTAGGCCTTAATCTTGTTAAAGGAAGTATCCGACTTTGGTGATTCTACAACAAACATTACTTCGCAGTCACCGTTAATGACACAACTTTGATCATCTTTCGGATGATAGCAGGCAATGTAAAGGTCAGGGTCAGATTGAGGATCAGCACACTTGTTAATGATAATGTCGATCTGAAAATGTGCATCTTCCTCTTCTTCGAAGGAGTGTGCAAAACCCCTTTCCAATGTTACATTCAGACGTTCAAAGTTGATTGCATTACTGGGACCGATGTCAGCATTTTCGTAAATGACGAAGTAATTGTAGTCATCATCTCCTTTAAAAAATGGCCTTAATATTTTTATTTTTTTATAATTATTTGGGTCCCCTTTGACAAAACCGCGCTCTACGTAACCAACGGCAAGCTTGATAAAAGTTGGCTCTCTTGATTTAAAAAAGGCTGCATTATTGGATGCATTGTCAAGAGTCATGTTACTTTCTTGGATTACAAACTGGCATCCCATTGAATCTCCGTAATCATCGAATACCACTTTCGAAAAAACCACTCCCATTCCTACAATTAAAAGAAGTTATTAACAAATATGAAAGAAAATATGTCGTGGTCTTTCACAAACAGTTGACTTTGCAATTGCCTCACCTGCGTTTGGATGTGGACTCGTATCGGTGAGTTGGGCGGGGGTGACGTCGGAATCAGGAGTCTCGGTACTAGAAATATTTGTCCACATGGTGACTCGACTTTCGGAAGATTCACCTGCTGTACAAACATACCAGAGATCCTCGAGTTGATCTGATGACCCCTTTCCAAATGATATTCCAATTGATTCCATTCTTCTGCCTTTGAATTCGAATCAATTATCAGTTTTTCGGTCATTTAAATAAATTCTCTTTCAAAAGTTGCAATAGCAAACTGTTTTGGAGTTTGAAATTAAATTGTCTTACATCTTTCACCCGTCTTCTCACTCCATATATTCGGGCAAGAAGATGTCGGATCTTCAAAATCTTGATCCAGTTTCACATTTCCAAAAGCTCGTTGTAATGTGATTGTGTAAAATGCATCGGGTTGTTGAGAGTTTTCTTCCCGATATTTTACCTGTGATGCGCTGTTATAGCAAAACGCTTCCTTCACATTATTCGTACCTAAACACCGATGTTGAAGTTACATAATTAAATCAAATTCGCCAGGGTATTTAATTAAGCCAAGTCACAAGAGTTACAATGTCTTTTTACCAAAGAAGTCACAGTAGAGTTGTCCATCCTTGTCCATATTGTGCATGGCAATTGAGGCAGTTACCTTGCAGCTGGCAACCGATTTCATACAGGATGCTGGGGCGTAGAAACACTGGCCATCACAGATACGAGTCATGTCGCTCAGTGTGGGGTACAGGATCTTATTCATTAAACTCTTCCTGGTCGGGAAATCAGTTTGTCCGGGGGTTCTGTCTTCGGGTACTGTGTAAGGTCGTAACTCCCTTTTCAAAATATTGTGACTCCGTGACGCCAGTAAATGTCCATTAACCTTCCAATTGTCTGTTATCATCTGAGTCAGACACAGAAGTATAACAAGGAACCGGAAGCGAGGAGTATATATTCCTCGAATTGGACCGCCACCATCGGTAATCAAATTAATTAACTTTAAAAACATTGTTGTTTTAATTGTGTGTTGAAAATACACCGAAAAATGGGGAAAATGATGTATTTATTATATCAACATTAAATAACACCTTGGTTTAGCTTTAAATCTGCTTCCAGAATTCATAAAGTTTTCATTGACGATGAATCCATCTGATCTGATTCTCACTACTACTGGTCAATCAGTGGTATTTTCATGTGGAGCCATAATTTGAATTTTGAGTGAAAGAACAGTTTTAAGTTTATAAGAGAGTAACGTTAAAATATGAAAGTTTGTGCTGTTAAGTTTCATTTTAACGTTAATAACTCAATGCTTTTTGTTTAAACTCTTTACTGTATAAAAAGGAAAGTAACTTCCAACTCCGTTTTTGAAGAATGTCAAGTAATCGTAAGTGAAATGTTTTATAAATCTTTCGTGAAGCAAAATGATACATATTACATATTGCATATATTTAGCATTAACTATTAGAAGCTGATCTGTTTGAAGAATAAGAGAAAAATGGTTTTGAAATTACAAAATATACTATTTAAGCCTAAGGGAGTTCACAGAGAAAAAATTGAAGAGTGCATTGGAATTATTGTAATTATTTCTTTAGAAAATTATAAATGATGATCATGATCATTATTACTAGAGAACTATTATTGTGGTGGTTGGTCATTGATGATTATCTAAGAAAGATTTTTTTCCTCTGTTATTTTGCGCACAGTGTCACTGATCCATATCATCATATCACAACATTCTTCTTCGGCAATGCCGAATCGGCATAACATAACGCAGGGCAAAAACAGCAACAGTGGATCAAGTAACAGTTGTAAAGATCTTGCTGTCTTGAATGTTAAATAAAAAGTTTTGTTTACTTTGATTGCATTGTTAGTAATAAATAATATTAGCTTAGCTGTTTAAAAAGCGTGTTTTTAAGTAGGCATACAATGGAATTCAACTCCAACGAAGCAAACCGCAAAACTCATTGTGTTTTTGGATGGAGTCAGAATGTTTGAAGAGTTGAAGGAATGCAGTAAAATCTTACCTAATTTTAAATCATATCATATCAAAATGATATGAAAATATCGATGGCGTGGACAGAATATAAGCACAGCGTAAACATGAAAGCATGATGATGTTTCGTTGCTGTCATTTTTGCCTTTTCTACTTCGGTTCTATTCATGGCATTTGATTTTCAAGTCAAAATCCACTTTTGAGCACATACAATTACTATAGATAGAGCATCATGTTTTACAATTAAAATGTAAAATGCACTGCATTGCATTACAATCTGCGGCTGTAGCTACGACTTGCTTTTTCATTTACCTACATTTATTCCCTCGGTAGCACTGAACTACTGAAATGTGTACCCATTGCAGAGGAATGTCACTGATCATACTGCATTACGTTGTTACTCAGGTAGGTGCTTTGTTCATTTACTTTGAAAAGAAGCTATGGCGTACTGAATGTTGAAGATAACATTAACATTTACTATAGGTTTATGGTTCACACAGTGAATAATATGCTGAATTTTATACCGTGGCTGCCTTATTGTCTCAGCTTACCTCTGACATGAGAACCACTTGTAGCTTGTATAATATGTGCGCATATAATGGGTATTATCTTTAATTCATCACCAGCAACATGTAGTTGTTTGCTTCATGATCACATGGAAGAATGCCTGTGTATGTGCATTTAGGTAGAGGTGCACCTACTTCTCTAATCTCAGTCATCATCGTCGACTCGGTCAAGTCTCTGCTGCATACATTTAATTTTGTTACTTGTTCGATTATTGTATTTCTTTCAATGTTACTTACTTTTTTCCTCAGAAGCTCTGCTTGCTCTAGGACAGTTAGCTGTGAGAAGAGTGTGTGTGAAGGTGTCGTCATTCGCTGGCTCCTTCCCCGTCATAATATAATGTGACGTGACAAGACTGTTAATTGAAAAGGGAGTAATCGAATCATTGCTGGCTCACTGAAAGAGCAGTACTAAAGTGCTGTGTGTGTACTGTTAGCGGATGTCCCACCAAAGCAGAATGAGAAGACAAGAAGAGAGTTAAAGGTTGCATCGTCTTGTGGGATGGAGGCAGTGTGATGTGACGTTGTTATGCATTTAATGCACAATTGACAGTTTCACCGTAATTTTTGAGATACGGCAAAAACCATTTTTCCTCAGTCGATCCTTTTTTCCTTGTAGGAAGAAAAGAAGGGGAAAACGAAATAAAATTAGTGAAACTGAAATGAAAGAATGCGGCGATTTTATTAACACTCGTCCGCACATGGTCATTTGGTCAGTGAAATCGAAAAGTATGCTATTGCACCCACCGCCCGTACAAAAGTGTTTATCTAATATTTTCTAGTTGCCACAAAGGAATTTTACCATTTTCAAATGAGAGCAAAGATGATTATTCCTTGAGCTAGTTCCAAGTGTAACAAACTTCAGTAGGACTCAACTTTTCCTCGCCACTCTTCTGCAATCAGGTAAATCACGTCTCTAAATGAGTATATAACACATACCTCTGTAGCGTACATCTAATAATGCGCCATGTGCCCATTTTAGTACTTTCGTGATGATAATGAATCTTTCGAATTCACTTTGTTCGTTGTTTTGTGGTGAAAAGGTTTTCTCTCCTATTTTTTCTATGTGCACGGTATTAATGCGCCATGTGCCCATTTTAGTACTTTCGTGATGATAATGAATCTTTCGAATTCACTTTGTTCGTTGTTTTGTGGTGAAAAGGTTTTCTCTCCTATTTTTTCTATGTGCATGGTATAATTACTTTCAGTTTTACTCATGGTGGTTTTAGAAGAAAAAAGTTTTTCTGATGTCGACGATAATGTCTATGCATGATGTAGTTGATGGCATTGGCAAGTAAATGATAATGATAAGTTGCGCTTTTGATAGATGCTACAAATCTCATATTTTCAGAAATTCTGTAAGCTTGTCATTTTAGAAAGAACCAGCGGGGAGACAAAGATTCCTTTTTAATTAGAAAAAAACTCTGCTTTCTGTTTTAGCATTTTATGTCTTACTTGCGATTTCATTCAACTTTTCCAACTTGTCAGCTCCTTGGTTTGCACACAGCTTCGTACATCTATATGAAATGGATTTATTGAAATGTGTTAGAGAGGAAATGAATTACAGTCGCTTGTCAATCTTTATCTATCCGGCTACTGCTATTGGCTGAAATTCTTATAGCAAACTGTGCATATGAAAATGTAAGCATCACAAACGTTTCAATCAAATAAATCACATCAGAGTCGCAGATTCATACTTGTTGTTAAAACGAATGATTTAAAATAGTTTGTCTTCAAAAGTCATTCACTTTGGCTTTCTGTCTGTAGTTTGGTATTTTATTTATCCTACTGAGAGTAATGACTGACGCAACAATGATTTTGATGTATTGACTGATGGATTGCTTGCTTGATTAAATACTTAAACGTACGTAAACCTTAAATGGACTGCATTTTTTAACTTCTGTTGTGTTAGTGTGGTGTAATGCCTTTCATTCCTTCCAAGCATCTGCTTATTTTACCGAAGAGAATTAGCAAAGCAACAGCGAAAAGCGAATTATGCCATTTATGAACCTATCCTTGGTGAGCGGTTTCGATAGGGGTAAAAGTTTTCGAAAAAGATGGATTAAGATTTCAAGAAAGATTTGTTGCATTGTTTGTTTGTTATATAGCTGAGGTTCAACTATGTTAGTTATTATGTTACTATTTGTTGTTTACATATGTATCTGTGCATTTAGCCCGCGTTTCATTTATATAATTGTTCAACATATGGTATAAACTTGCTAGCAGTCATCATAAATTACGAAAGACTCGAGTCTCTCTGTTTGCTTTTGAAAATAAAACATGGCCTTTAATTTCTTCCTTTTAAGGCAAAAAGTTAAAAAATATGGTTACGCACGTACGAACAACAAAGAGAGAAGACAATGTTCGTTAAATGAAAGGTCCTCATCAGAGAGTGATAGTAGATCTATGATTATGATAATGATTTTATTAATTTTTGGTATTGTTTTTGGCATTAATCCTGCATTAGGCGCATTTCGATGATTTGTGTGCGTCTGGGATAATTTTAAGTCGGGATAATTACGTAACTACCTTTTACCTATTACGTACTTTTATAGATCAATTTGGCTCAGATTACTTTATTCAGGTAATTGAAAAAATTCAGGTAATGACTTCATTGGGTGCATGTTGGATACACTTTTCGTAACATTGTTCAATTGATGTAATTTAGTCATTGCACCTTTTTCTCTGTTGTTACATCTGATTACTTTATTCAGGCAATTGAAAAAATTCAGGTAATGACTTCATTGGGTGCATGTTGGATACACTTTTCGTAACATTGTTCAATTGATGTAATTTAGTCATTGCACCTTTTTCTCTGTTGTTACATCAATGATTGTAAAATGGTATCATTTTTTGGTAAAATTGACCTTACACACTTCACTTAAGGTAGAATTTCGCTAAGAAGACAATCAAATTTATGTTGTACCTATCCAAAAATTAATATGCAATTGCATACCTTGGGCTTGAATGTTTGTTGATTGTGTTTGCTTTTCTTAAACAAAATTAAATTAATTAAGGCACAAAATGTTTCAATTAAAGGGTTTTCACTTTCCGAACATTTTATATGCTCAACATAGCAGCAATGCTTTTATTGTTACTGATCATTAATTAGTACCTTTTTACTTGAAATACAAATTAATTTGATATTTCTTCAGTCAATTCTCGTTCAACATTCGTAACAAAGTTAAGTTCGTAACAAACTCGCCAAATTGTGTACCTATAAGTTTGAAGTGCAATGGTCTGTAAATCGTTGTGCAGGCAGCTTCAACAAGTGATTTCAGCCTCGGCATTGTTTCACTTATCATTTGAGCACACACGAGTTGTTAGAAGAGTAGGAAATGCTGAGGAGGAACATGGCCAAACATCATTTTTGCAAAGGAAGCCCACATTTTACTACCTGTGTGCAGTATGTAAGGTTATAGCTTGTAAAAGCCAATTAATTAATACAACGAAAGATTAATTAATATTTTATTACTTATAACTTTTGTACTATTGACTTTATTACGAGGAATGGATTAAAGTAATACAATTGTTAAGTTAATTAATTGGCCATTCAATTTCTATAAAGTGATGCTGACTGATATCCCTTGGGTTTTTGGAACTATGATTATCTAATCTCATTAATTTCAATGTGAAGTGGTTTGATTGGGATTGCTTGTTTTTGACAGAGAGAGAGAGGGTCATAATTCTACCTTGTTATTTTGAATAAAAGTGGCGTCTCACAGCAGGCGTTCATTGTTATCGCGTGAATCAATGTAAAGCGGAAAATTTGGCTTGAATAATATCCACAATAAAACACAAACACCCAAATGCCTCACATACCACCAACAAAGCCATAAGCTGTGATGTGATAGGGAAGATTTGCAGATTTGGAATTTACATGCGTATAAATACAATGAGTCACTTGTTTTCTATTTGATGACCTTTACCAGTTTTACGGTTTCCATTGAATGATTTGAAGAGTCGACGAAACTTTTTGTTCCTGTATTTGTTCACATATGAAATCGTTAAATAAACGAGTCATTAAATACCATACCACAGGACTACATTATCATAGTGAATAGGACGAAGGTGTAAAATGATGAAGTGATGATGATTAAGCGTCACGACCAGTGATGTGCAGATTTTATTGAAAAGGTAGCCGTGCAATTCACCTGATTATGAAAATGATAATAGTATGCGAGCTGTAGGAAAATGATAGTGATTCACTATATTAGTGATGGTGATCCTAGTGAGTGAGGTTTTTGTGTGGATCCTGAAGTAATGTTTCATAATCAAATCTCCATTCCATCTCTTTGTATATCAGTCTGGTTTCATGATACTTCTCATCTGCTAATGAATAACCAGCTACCAACTTGATCTGTCCCTATATCGTCAATTGTCAATGTCATGTTCAACAATCCAGATAGTTTCAAGCAGAGAAAAATGAAGAGCCAAATTAGATAACGCGCTTAATATTGATAATGATAATGCTTCTGGTAGAGATAATTAAAAACTTTACAAGTGACTTTAAACAGGAGAATAGTATTATACTATCAAATATTGCCAAATCATTCACATCAGGCGTTAGAGTCATCTCCTCGCTCACTCCTTAATCAAAACTGCTTCAAATGACATTCATGCGTCTTGTCTCGTGTGATTGCTTGTGATAGTGATGATGTTCTCAGTTCTCATTCATCTTTCCTGACACTCAAGGTGCTTTGCACTTGCAAGGAAGCACCCAAACTAGCAAATATTCCATATTCGTTCGTTGTACTTGCAACAGATTAAAAGAAAGCGGTTGGAATTATGTATGTCTAGTCGAGAATTATTATATCAAAAACCCTTTCCTTTATACTTACTCAAACTGTCCTTAATTTTCATAGTTGCAGTTGTGTTCATATCATAATGCTCATCATGTGGAGTATGTTGCCGTTTATGGATGTATTCTTTGGCCATCGCAGACGACGTACGACACAATCACAATAAATAATTTAGTATGCAAAGAAGGGTAGTAGTAGTAGGTTTCTCGTCTAAGACGTCGTGTTTGACTTGACATGAAATTCATAAGTAGCCATGAAGTCTTGTTTGAGATAGTCCTTCGGTGACAAAAATGGAATAAAATAGTTGAATTCGTTCCGGCTTCAATAAACGGGAAGATGAGCTAGTTGTCAATTAGATTTTGTGAATTGGATGACAAGAGTCTTAAAGAAAAAAGTGAAACTGAAAAACTCCTTTTGCAAAATTTGTCATTAGAAATTATAAATGTTTTTAAGACGCTGGTAATATAAAATCAATGCGCAGGCAAACGCTGATAGGAGATAAAATGAAATAAACTGCTGCTGTCAAATGAAAGTATCAATTTATTTGAAGTGGACTATAGAAGTGATTATGCACGCAACGACGCAACATAGAATCACGTTCACTTGTACCCGGTCATTCCAATTTTTTCTATAAAAAATCAAAAAATTCTTTCTGTATGCCTACAGATTATTAAATAATTTTGAGTAGTTGCCAATCATAAGATTTATTGGAATTAGGATTTACTCGTGTTATGCCTTCTGAAATCACAATTTCCCCTTGTTAGTTTCTACGAAGTAAAAAAAGATAAACGAAGGTTTATAACTTAATTCGTGTTTCAGTTTTTCCACAGTAATTTATAGCATGCTGTTTTTTGGCATCGCTAAAAGTATTTTATATCGTATTACTTTTCGTTTTAAAGCATATCGGGCTGTCAAAAAACTTTTCTCTCCCAACTCCCAATGAATGCATCAGTCATCTCTGATAAAATAATAAGCATTCCCCAATTATTATTAAAATTATTATTATTAAAAGATGATGCGATCATGTTTATACAGAGTAAAATTTGCAAAAATTGGCAACCAGAGACGCGCTATGATATACATATCAAAATCTAAGGCATAGTGTTAATGAGAGAATCGTTGCTCACAGTGCTGAAAGACCAACAACCTAAAAGAAAAAAACAAAAGAGTTATTTGGTATAGAGTAGTTTCGTTGGGTGGTAGTTACTTAAATACTTGCATTTTTAAAACGGTTTAATAAATCAAGTAAGTGCCTCTGCTCGACACCTCCTTCCATTGTGGCAGATATACATTCTTTTCTTACTAATGTAAAAGCAGCCAAAAATAGTAAACTTTTAAATGAGTTTTCCACACTGAGTATGAAGAAACAGGTATGAATTTTTCAAAGGTGTAACGAAACCAATAATTTATTATTAGTTGGTGTGTACACTTTAATATGAATGGCTGCATCAGAAATAGGAAAAATTCTTGAATTCTCATCCACAACCAATTTTCTCAGGCCTAGAGAAGAAAAATGTTAAGCAATATTTATGATTATCACTGATATGAGATATAGTCTACTGAAGAAAGGTATATTTATTATGGCGCGTTGTCAGACAGACACCATATAACCGCACTAAAATGTATAAAAGTAAATACATACACATTAATGCTACACGCGTTTGACACAAGTTTCACTTTTTTCAACAAAATTGCCCGACACTTAACTTACTTTAATAATAATCATAATGATACAATAAGTAAAGTAAGAAGCAGTAGTCGTCCTGCAGCCCTTTGTGGATTGTTGCTTTTGCTATTGCCATTTATCTCACTTCAGCTCTCAGCGGTTGAAATGAAAATTTTTAAGAGCTCAGTTCTTCTTTATTTTTTCTTGACTCGTTGTGTTAGTTAATGAGTTCTTAAATGGCAGTTCTTGTTATTACTGCAAGCAGAGCAGCATGGGAAATTTAATAATAAAAATATAATAATAACAAAATAATAACTAATAATAATAAAATAAATATAATAATGATGTATTTCAGTTTGCTGTTGCTGCCATATGCCTTTTATTTGTTCATTTCATATATGAGAAACCCAGACCACTCTCTGCAACTGTAACAAAAGTAGACAGCACACGTACTTTAATACAATGATGTGTTACACTTGTACTACCACTATTTAGCATGGTATGGTATTAATCTGCAAATGTAATATCATTTTGCTACTTCTGGTTTCTCGTCCTTCATATAAGAAAGTCATAACTGAAAGAAACATGTGCAGTGAAAGAAAGAATCATAAAGTACAACACTCGTTCTGATGTGGTCTAAAATCGTATTACTATACTCTGCGATTTCTGTTAAAATAACATGCTTGTTTTCTTTGACTTCACTCAATTACTGAGTGAAGTCAACAGAAGTTTTGTATTTAAAAAAATTGTCTGCATTTTGCTCTTTTTTCTTAAGAAAAAGACCACAATTTAGTCAGTCATCAACCATCGGCTATACGGTGCTTATCGGTAACTAACCAAAAGGTTTGCTTTTTAATTTTTAGCACTTCCCTTCTTCTTGACACTGTTGAATTATTCTTGAAATTGTTTGTATGAAATTTTTCTTCAGTGAATGTTCTGTGCGGAAAAGGAATAAAAGTTTCATTGTGAATTTGGCATTTATCATTCACGCCGTATGATTTTGTGCGTTTATTTACTCCACTTGACATTTGTCTTCTCATTTGTTTCTTTGAAAAAGTTCATCGCTGACTCGTGCGTGAGAGTATTTTGTGTGTTTCGACCCACCTGCTAATTCCTATGCTAATGCTAATTCGGAATAACATGGCAGAAAAGTAAGGGTCAGTCTTTCTTTCTCCTGTCAGGTTCTGTTTATTTCCTTGTTTTTGTGGGAAACTCTAGATTCTACTGGTGAGGAAAGTCTACAGTTACGCTACAGCTTTTCGTAAAATCTGGATTTTTCTTTCACAGCGGTTGAACTTGTGTGGTGTTATTATTACTGAAAACAAGAATTAATTAATGCATTGTGTGATGTGATTATACATGTAATGCAGCAAGATGTATTATATTATGATTCTTTATTATTACCGGAGGACAACGCTACTACTTGACTAACAAAAGTTCACTGCGTAGCGTTAACTTGTTTCACTTTTCTCTTGGGGTTGAGACTGAGAGGAAAATCATTTACTTACGTAAAACAAGAAATGAGAAATTAAGAGTCTGAAACGGCTCAGGCTCAAGAAGCTCTGATACTTTGTTTGTAATGGGTGATGATATGGTGGTGTCGTATGAAATGAACCATAGTCAATTAATTGCAAAAGCAAACGACCTTTTGAAGGTATAATAAAATACCGTCTTCTCGACTCCCTCCCAGCCTCTTGCAAAGAATACTACCTAGACAAAAAATTTGTAATAAGTAAGTGGTCGCGTAATCATATGTCTACATTAAGAGCAGCAGTCCATAGTAATAATGCAACATTGCATGATTTTTTTCCTTCTTGACGAAGAAAGTGAACTTGGGGCAGTAGGGGGTTAATTGTAAGGTAGATGCAGAGTCGTGCACTGAACTGGACGATAAAAGTGGCAATGATGATGGCGATGGGGCTGAATTATTAAAAGTTGGTTGATTGTGGTGAGTGTCGTAGTCTGTACAAGTGTGGTGAAGTTGGGTTGGCGGTTGAAGAGGATGCTGTTTCTCATTTAAATATTTTATGCTGTTCGGGATTTAAAGTTTAATATTCTCGTGCAAGTGTAAGTAAATTTCCACTGTTCTCCTGTTGCACCAAAGTAGCAAAGGCAAAAGGATTTGCGAGAGGTTGGAGCAAGGAACTCGGTTGACTGACTTTAGGTCCTAAAATGTTCTGAAGCGGTCCATTAGAATGTGCACATGTGTAAGTCCGTCCTACCTTTACATTCAATCATTAAATCAACATAATCCTGAAGATAAAAGAAAAATAATAATGTGCTTGCTGACCGCTCCAATATCAAGTAATGTAATCCCAAGACTGCGGCAGGAATGTCAGACCGCTTTTTTCGGTGTATGGATAACACACACGTAGTACGAATTATCCATCGAAGGTCGCTGCAGGCGAATTTTCTCGGGATTGAAAAAACAAATTTTTCTTCATCCTATCCTCATAAATGAAACATTGTCGAAACAGGAAAAGCAGTGCTGAATTTATTGCACTGTTCGTTTTCGTAAAATATTACGTGTAGGCCAAAAAAATAGCGTAATGAAATATTATATATGTACAGCCATAATTGAGATTGAGATTTTGTATAAGAAGCAGCACTTTCATCTTATCTCAGCTTGCCAAAAATATTTTGTTGAAAAAGAGCTGAAAACAGAAAGGGATCGACCTATCACAAATCTTTCAGCCATTTTCAGAGATGACAGTTTTTGGGAAACCAGTTTTTGTCGTAATAATAATAGCGTGTTGTGTAGTACATAACAGATTACGTTATTGTTCCGCTCCGTACTATTCACTTCGGGCTGAGCGAACAGATGGAAAAGTTATGAGAATGACGTTATTGCTATTTCATCCCTATTTTACATTATTATCAGGAATAATATGAAAAAGAATTAGATTAGACGAGAGATGAAACAGATAATAATGTACATAAGGCGAGGATGGAATTATGTGCCAATCACAATTTCGTAACTACATTGCGCTATACTTTCATAGCAATCATTATCTCAGGGTTATTTCAGACCGTGTAATTTTTGCGGACTTTCTCTCATTCAATGATAAACCTAGTCGTAAAAATTTCAACTTACACTCACCTCTTCATCTTTGGGAGTCTCATTTCAATACTCAAGAAAGTAATTTTTGGACAATGACAGTCCTCTTTTTAATTGATATTCAGACGTCAAAGAAAACTCCAATTCGAAATACCGTTACATCCAGGGCCTCAGTGCCGAGGGTCCTGAGGCGTGATCGTCACCCGGGCCGGGCCCCGAAGGGGCCGGGCCCGTGGTGATTTCTTTTGTAAAAATATCTGACTGAATATTAATTAGCATGA
>VYYJ01002607.1:0-20479 GCA_021029165.1 Cyphoderus albinus | reverse complement strand
ACACAAATTAGCTCATGGAGACTTAAGATTTGGGATTTAGGAGTATTTTAGGAAAGGAAACAACCTCCAATGGGTGGGAGCTCGTGAAAAAATTTACACGTCTTGCGTAAACCTCGTTAGCACGGATTTGAGTCAGCTACAATAATGGTACATTGACAGAGTCCGTATGGTGACTTCGGATTTGAAGTTATAAATAAACATTCGGAGAAACAGGAACCAAGTCATTTCTCTGTCATAATACACAGAGATATCAGCTCATTACTATTCACAATGTTATAAATGCCTGCATAAATCAAAGCTATTATAGAACGCTGCTAGTAAACGTCAGTCACAAATAACAGAACGCATCAGCCTCTGAAACTCACGCCAAATCCATTGGTAAAACATAAATCTTTTACTCCCGCTAACAACCCAGCGTATTGTTCTTATAAGAATATACCAAAGAGTACTTACAACGGGGAAAATAAAACATTATCATTATTATTACAGTATAATTTCGTTCATTTCAATTCATTCACATACCTATCAAGTCTATTACAATCTTATTGTATTTATTATTACATTACTATTATCATCTTGAATGCAATATCACGTTTGTCATATCATGGTAAACTAGCTTCTTCTTTCATGTCCGTTCTTCACTTTTGCCTGCTTCATTGCAAGCTATATTCATTTTAACCAGGGAAGTTCATAAGAGTTGGTAATCTAAAAAAAATATTTTGTTTTAAAATGAACAGTTTCATTATAGTGAGAGAGAGTAAAAGAAAGAAGTGGGAATAAACAAGAACGCATTCAAACTTTCAATTGGGTTTGCTTGAGCTACTTGCCACTTTCTGTGAGTTTTTCAAACATGAAACGCTGATGCGTTGATGAAGGTGTGATACTCTCCTCCATTATTGCTTCATTCTTTTTACATAATACACCTGAAGAAGAGCTATCAAATCCAAAGATCCGCTTGCTAGACACTAGAAAGGCAACTTTTCATTCTTCAGCAGGTTTTTTTGTGCACCTCTTTCTTCCAACCATCCGGCAGCATTCAACATTTTTGAAGAGGCAGTAGTAGTTCAGTAAGTGCATTGTTACGCTTGCTTATTATATTGTGTATGGCATAATGTAATAATGTGAGCTTTTGATAGAGCCAATTATCCATGAATTTTGAAAACAAAAAGAAAGAAAGGACGAGGGTGGCTGTGAATAAAAAACCAGCAGCTGCCACAGCTGCCCATATTATCTATTTATTTTAACGCTTCAAGCGAAATGAGAGTAAAAATATAACGAAATATTTTAATGATATGAAGCTGCTGCATTGTAATTTTCATAAGTTCATCATAATCATGACCATTTTATATGTATCTTTATTCCGAAGCCATTGTAGCTTGTAACCAGTCGGCTAAGTTTTTTTTATCGTGTAGAGACTCTGTTCTCCGTGGAAATCTAATGCTATTCATTTCAATCACTTTGTGGCTGAAGCTGTCTTGTCCTGTCCGTCCTCGTCATTGTCATCATCAACACCATCATTTCATTATAGATGAAACTCATTTATTGACTTTTTCATTTTTCATTATACGATGATATAGGCGTGATTCCTATAACGGAATGAGTGTTGTGAAAATGATTGGATAAAGATTTTTTAATTATATGTAATCATATTTCACGGACGTTTCACAGTCTTGTGCTAATAAACGGAATAAAACTTTGGGTTTACGTATGTAGGCATGATCGTAGTTTTACAAGCCTTTTGTTGACGACGAAGGGAGAATGATTTTCACGATTCTGTACGTAATTTAAATTTTCAATGTGATAAGTGGCGATTAGAAGATTGTTGAAGGATTAGTTTCATTAAAGTATACATCCCGTGATAAATTGACTTTTGAAGATTACATCACAATGATTATTATTTTCTAATTATTTATTTTATTACATCTTTCGATGATCATTGTTGACAATTATTAGACTATGTTGCGAAATATCTTTTAAACTCTTAGTGTCGTAAACTCGTAAAACATTGTAGAAAATGTAAATTGTGTAGAGAGATTCGTCTGAAATGTGAAAGTTAGGAGAATCAGGATTTGGAAATGCATATTAGCTATTCTCTTCGGAGTAAATTTGCTAAATCAAGCAACAAAATCTGCGGGTTCCTCAATAAGCTGAAATATTCATTTAATCTTCTGACGCGGGTACTTCATTAAAATTTAAAAAACGTCTACATAAATTTTTCAAAGTAGAGATTAAGTTCCATATTCATTCATGCCGTCCTCCGTTCCGCCTTCTGTATTACCTACAATGATGTAGGTTTATTGTTGTCTACAACAGAGACTGTCATTCCGCGGTCATTCTCTGGAGTTTTCGCTTGACACAAACACATCTATAAACTTTGACAAGAGTAAACGCGTGTGAAAATCTTGGAATTGTGTTTAATTAGACGGAACTTAAGATGAAGATTGAAAGATTGTAAATCATCTTGACTCTGCGTCCCTTAGGCTCGTGTTTGATTGTTCAGTTCAGACTTCCTTCTGAATCTCACTATCAGCCCAAATATATTATAACATGGCTTGTAAAAATCCTAGGCACTGCTCGAAGGATTCTCAGTCGCTGGCGGTTGTAGAGCGACCCATAACAATAAAATAAACATTGTTGTCTTTCCTCTCTAAACAGGGTGCATTCAGCAATTCTTGGACTAAGGAAATTGCCTTTTCTAGGTTGTTTGAAGTACATCTCTTGACATGAGAAGCTCCATCAGACTGGCCTGTGCGTGTAGTCTGTAATGGCAGTAATTACAATAGTGCAGTCATAAATCTACCGGAGAGCTTTTCTTTGTATCACAACCGTAATAAATGTAATTGGGACTTGCTCAAGTTTTTGGCGTAAGATCTGAAGCACTTCTTCTTTGTTGTGTGTGAGAACTATTGTTATTATAAAAGCCAACTAAGCCACCCATTTAAACCACCAACGCAGCAATGGGAGCATAAACCTACACTTAAGCTACTTCAGGTGTAAAAAAAATCTCTAAAACTTCTCCATTCAATTTCCCAGTTTTCTCTTTATTAAAAGGAAATGGCTCAATCAATTACAGAGAAAAATATTGTGAATGATTTGAACTGCCGCTAGGACTGCTTCCGGACAACATCAACATCAACATTAACAACATCAATCCGTAGATACCGGATACAAATTGCACTACATATAAATAAATAACTTTAAATATTCGTTGAACAGACTGGACGTTACTGGATTGAATGACATTGCTACATAAATTGTTCTACATATATTTATCAGCTCTTTGTCGATCGCACACTCCATGTACTTTTGTATCGACTCTACTAATGGGTGGTTTTTGTTTCCGGAATTTTTATGCGCATCACTCCCACCAAATAATACCGTATATTTTATCGATAGAGGAAAAATTTGAAGGCGACGTCGGATGAAACAGCTCAGCTCATCTTGTCAATTTTTTGAATTTGTTTCAAAATGTATCAATTTCAAATTTTCAAAACTGCATCTGGTAAAGTATGTATCACTGCATTCAGCAATGGCAACTACACGAAGAGAATGAGAATATTACTTCTACTAGAGCTAATGGTCTTGCAAACTTGACAACTAAGTTAGTTCAACTAACCAACATGTCTAACTTGTCATCGAATCCGTCGTTTTATTTTAAGTGACTTGTGTTTTATCTTTAGGTGTCCCGTTTATATGAAACATGCTGCAAGCGAAAACGCATCTCCTCCCTGCGGCGAGCGAGCAAAACTGGTAAAAAGTATCCCTGTTATTGTTACATCGCAAACAGTGAAAATGTACAACAAAGACATTTAAGAAAAGAAAAATACATAAAATATATTTATTCCACCTTATTTTACTATTTTCTGTTACAGTGTGTCAGCAGCAGCAATATCCACTCTTACTTTTTATGCAGTTAGTTTGCTCATTCATGGGCTGATGAAATACATCTATCTATAATATATCTAATAACTAACCAAACTCATTTAACTTTTCACTTTCCTATATGCATCACTTAAAAATAAATCGTCTTTATGTCTACCTATTTACGCTGGATTCGTCTACCCAACTTCTAACTGAAAAATATACATTTTGTAAAGATTAAAGATACATCGTTGTCCGTCTTTTTTGCTTTTACCAAACGCTTTTAGGAAACATTCAGCTCTTCTCTTCCATGCCATCTTCTGCAATGCAACTTTTTTCGAGAGAGTAGGCTTAAGAGCTCTCTCTGTCGTCCTCGTGCACAATACGGATTGATATCCCGCTGTGACCATCCACAACACAACAACACACAGAACACAATAACAGCAAAGCAAAGCATAAGCAAAAAAGAGATATATAAATATGCGTAAGATAAAAGTAAAATGTATTTATACTAACTTTTTATACGAGATCTAAAAAAATCTTTTCCATCCTTGATTCTGCAGCTCTATAGTACATTACTCTGTTTTGGCAGTGCCAATGCAGACAAAACTAAATGGTCCTAGTGATATCTGAACATAATAACATGTTTCAACAACTCCACCAACCTCGCATTTGATGCAACCCAATATCTGGAAATGATCAAACGATTTCGAACTCTACTTTTCGGCAACTTTACTTTCTACTTTCTACCTATTTAAAGATTAAAACATATATAATGTAACTAACGTTGCTTCAGCTGCAGTCACAAAGCATTAAGCATCGCATTTAACTTGCCACTCAAATTTTCAATGTATTCTATAAGAAGAAGTGCAATGAATTAAAAGAGTAGATGATCAAGTGATCATGATCATCAAAACTATTAACCCTGGTAAATTGAAATGAGTAAACTAGGCTCATCATTCTATTCATTGATCATCATGTCAAAAAGATTAGTCAGCGTTTTCTCCAAAAATAAAAATAAAACTTTTACACATAAGAATAAGTTACGTAAGCTACATGATCATCATTACGCTTGTGTGCTCTGGAAAGACCAAATATTTACGTTCCAATCGTGTCCCGATACATGATGTATTCACTCCTTTCGATTTCTCCCTTTTTCATGTAAATAATCTGATCCGGTTCATTTTTGGCTGGGTTGATTTAAACGGTCTGAAATGCGCCCCTCCCAGCCAATTCGCCCTGTTATTGTCAATAATACTGACACTGACTAAACCGCTGCCCAACCGTGGCGCATGGATTTTTCTGTCTTTCCAAGTGGAAAAATAGATAGAGTCACATTTCGACTCTCCTCCGTTGCAAGCAGACACACAAAATGTTCTCATATTTTAGGTTTGAAAGTACTTGATGAACTGTTACAATGACACGGCCGAAGATTACAAAAACTTCAGATTCAGTCTCAGTCGTCAAAGAAAGGAAAAAGAATGAACAATTTTATTTAAAAATCATTATTCAAAGTCGTCCCTTGACGCTTTTTACAGTGTTGGTGGCTTGTCCAATTTATTACATTTATAATCTGCCGAGTAGCTGTAGAGTCTGGATAGAAAGGAGGAAATTCTTATCTCTAAATTACGTGTCGTACTTTTAAATAAAGCTACGTTAGTTATTTATCCGTGTCCCATCATCAGCCTCAACAGGGCCCTTTTGTCCACCGTCATCATCATTCATGGGGTTCCCTTGTCCAAGCTCAACTTTAGAAAGAAATATCCTCTCTTGTTATTGTTGTCGAATGGAAAAGAATGAATGTTGCAATGGTGTACCTGGCGAGCTTATGATAAAAATAAGCCCTCCCTTCCCCATCCAACACGTATTATATCCTTGTCGAATAAGCCTCGTAATAAATGAATACACCATTTATCGTCATACCTTTTTATTGCGTTCGCTTCCTGGAATAAACGCAAAGTAATGTCTCCACACAGAAAAGCTAAGCCCAAGCCAACATTGAAAAATTTGAGCTGTTCAGGTACTCCTTTACGTTCGCAATGATTGCGCAATGCATCGTCGTCATCGTCTCCCTTTGCTTGGTTTTCATTGGAAAATCCAGTCACACTTCTAAAGCGGCAAAGAATGCGCAGTTAAGTATATGTAATATTCACCAGAATACATACTTGACAGGATCAATTGTTGTCATTATGATTATAATACTCTGAACAAACTTGAATAGAAATTTAACATAAAATGATGTTTTCAGAACTAAGTACGCAGCGCAGTTATTGGTACTTGTGCAGTATGCAACAGTACATACTCTGAGATAAATTGTCTTTTTCAATTTTCCTCTTGACACAGAGCAATAATATTTCTGTTTGGTATAAGATCTTCACTGTTAAGGGTTCATTTGACAAAGTTAAAGGTATGGTCTGGAGCAATCGCAATACAAAGTTATTTTATTGTATTTTGAAGTGGTTAGAGTGATAAAATTTCTGCTCAATTTATAAAATATTTATTTTTTCGGTTTGTATCGTTGAGAGACACTGCTTTCATGAAAGCAGCAGCTATGGAGAAGGTGACAATGAGTTTTAAAGAAAGGATCAGGGTTGGGCTTTATTTAATATTATTATTTTCTTGGGACAATATTGAAAGGGAAAATTTACAAATGATCTGGATAAATGTCAACAATAATAATAACGTTATGGATTGGTTTTTTCTAAAGCAAAAAATATAAAGAAGTTTTATTTGGGAGGAAGTACCGGAAAAATTCCTTTTTATTTTATTCTGGCCACAATCACATTTCTCTATTTGGACAGATCTTTCAATAAATATGTTGTGTTGATTGTTGCGTCAATTCATAGAATATTTCAAATATTCATTGTTGTTCCTTTTTATACGCGTAGCGAATAAGTTACGCACTTGAATTAAATCAAAAGTTGTCGAGGATTGCGGTACATTACGACATATTATTATATCCCTCCTCAAATGAAGCATAAACACAAAACGCGATGAAGTTTTTGTTATTTTTAAATACTCAAATGAAAGATTTATGCCACATAGTTTTTGTAGTTTTCAACGAATTAGGATTTACACCATTGTGTATTCAGTTTATGCACATAAATTCAATGTCTTAAATTCAGACTAACTTTCATTACAAAGTTTCATAATCACCACTGCGTATTCGCCAGTATTATGAAGGGAAAAGTTTTCTCTGTGGGCGTTTTTTAGGATTGGCAGAATAAAGGAATAATATTGCGAGGGCGGATAATAGCTTAATATTCGAATGTTATATCTGTCTTTTTAATACATTTCGGATTGTTTGTTCCAAAACGTTGTGCTTACAAAAAGAATACAATTTGTCACGATCAATACTAATCCATCTAAACAGTTCGGTGTAGAATTTTGTAATCCACTGTTTCCTATATTCTTTCAAGTCAAACAAAAGGATCAAATACTTCATTTTCATTCATTCGATGAAAATGAAAGCATTGCTTGCCAGGCTTTTAAAAAACTTTGTGTAGGTTATTAAGATTTCGAATGTAAAAAGCAAAAGCGTAATGTTTATCTAAATATGTAACGTTCAACATTTCCCAGTGGAAAATAATTATAAATTTTTATTTAAAATTAATATGTTAGCAAAATATCGGGTCATGACGTTTACAAATATAAAGCAAGAAACATTTGTGTGAAGTACGAAGTCGAAAATGGATGTCGTTCAAGGCTTAATATATTTATGCGTGCACTGTGCACATACTTGCTTAACATTTTGCCTTTACTTCTTACTGTTCCCTGATCGCTCTTATTACAATATTCTATAGCTTCACTGTGTGTATTATTGGTGTGCCATGACGCAACCCAGCCCCCCTGGTGTGTTATAAGACAACAGAAGCATATTTGGGGCTGGACATTCACTTATTACTAAAACCGAAAGCTAGCATAAAGCTAGCACTCCAACCCAGCTCCACAGTTCCAGCTTGTCTGCTCGTTGATGTACGCATCGATGGGAACTGATGCTACATAAGGAAGGTAAAGTCAGAAAATGAACACATGAAACTCCTCAAAACTTGTAAAACCTCGTAACCTTCCTCTTTATCCCGTTTCGACTATTTTCGATTGTAAGTCGTGGAATTGACTTGTGATAAATAAAAATTGAATTTAGTTTGAAAAACGTAGTTAGTAGTTAGTCCTATGATAAGTGCACACCTTGATGTAAACCTAATATATATTGGCAAGATTTTAATGATTTGGCGATGATTAGCCCATATTAAAAATTGTAATATTCTGATTCATATTTTACCTTGTGGAGGATTTAAGCCAGATTTACGACTCAAACGACTGTTGTAAAACTAATGAAGTGAAAATGCTGTACCAAAATAATTACTGTTAAAGATAATTAGAGTGTGCGTTTACAGATATAATAGGTCGTCTGTAATAGGTAGTGTTTCGTAAACTGGATGCATACATAAACTACTTTGGTATTCTCCAAGTTGTCCAAATCGTGACTGTTTCATAAAGAATAATGAATAATCAGGCATTTCGTTTTATTTAAACCTTTCATGAAACATCCATCTGAAGCGAGAAGCGACTTATTCACTCACGACGACAAAGAGCTGGATGCATCTATTGATGGTAAATGTATGACGAACGTGTTCGTATGTTATTCTAGGGACTCAGGCATTTGGTTAGAAATGTTGCTGGTTTGATAAAAGGAATGAATAGAAACCGAAGAAAGGGGTAAGATTGTATGATCGTCCGCTCCATTCAATTGCCTTGAAGTTTCTATCTGACTTACCTCTTCTTCTTACAGTACACCAGCAATAATGTGTGATGGATCCAATTTGTTTCATTGAGTCTCAGTCAGTATCATGACTTTCTTAAAGTCTCCCTCATGTAAAGTTGGTTTGATTTTTTCATCCAGATTACAACCTGTGCATTGTTGATCTATCTGTATGCTGTTCCTATGCTTTTCCCAAGCTTAATGACTTGTCAAATGAGCCAATTTAGCCTTCTTTTGCCTCACTAATTATTAAATATTGTGGAAAAAATTGCTTAACGAACTTGATGCAAAGCTGACGGGCTTGAGACTGAAATGAAGACCTTTTTTATAGGAAAAATATTTTTATTACAAAATTACTTGTCGACCAATCGAAGCGAAAGGCTTATTCAATCGGATTTTACATTGCTTTCAATGATTACATTCTCTAAAAGCAAGATGCGACGCGAATCATTATTTATATGTGTATTTTGTGGTGCACAGTCTCCTAGCTTTATTGTCTCCGACTTTTATTGTTGATTGATTGATGAATCCTTTTGTTGTGTAAAATCAATTTGGTCTGGTAGTCTTAAGCTCGTGATTAGGAATTATATTGTTTAATTATGATTGGACGCCCAAACTTTGAGCCCCAAAGTATTCTTCATTAATTTTCTTTATTGCTGAAACCTGTAAGACACCAGAATTACCTGATCAATTTAGTAATCTATACATTCATATCTAAACGATGTATATATGTATTACCGCTCAAACTCCATCCTTATACAATGACAATGACCTATATACTGTACATTAACTTGATGATCTGCATTAACTTTGGCATATGCAATATGCAAGTAAAGCAATGTTCTTAACCAATGTTGTTTTTATATTACCTTTGCTGAAACTTAATAAGGGATATTTTTAATGATTTGGGATATAAAATTTCCCATAATTTGGTGTTTTATATCAATGGAAGTATGTATTCGTAGGGGGAAAGTTTACCGATTTTGCAAAATTACCGATTGGAAATGAGATCAGCGACACATTTTTGCCTAGAATAAATTTTCTGGTCTATGACAAGGTGACATTGTAAATAATAAATTAGTATCAAGATGTACCTGCCTCACTTAAACCATTAACAAAATGCAGACCCTCTTGAATATGAATCTTTGAATTACATTGGTCAATAATTTGCTATGCTCAATCTCACTCATATCACCGGATGACTGTACCTTGAAGGCTTACGACCACTGTAATTCTTGTGTGAGATGACATTATGACATGACATGGTAAGAAAAGAATTTCTCCCAGGACTAAAAATGTAATCTACTTTTGAAAAAATGACAGGGAAGGTTTTATTTGTTTTGCCTATGGGAAATCAAACATTTGCTGTTTGTTTGGCATGAATTCATTGGTTTGTTTAAAAATGTTCCTTGTCTCTGTCTCACTTTATGATTCATGAGTGGATTTCGTGCAAACATGGAATTTAACAAAAGTATGGCGGACGATGAAAATGACTGAGAAAAAATTGACAGTTTCTCGTGCAATCGTCTAAAGAAATGACTACTATCCTGGTGCTGCGGTGAGGTATTGCATGTTAATTTTAATGATAATGATGGCCATGATCATGATCGTAACTCATTACCATGCATCATTCTTTCTTATACTCATTCATAATTCAAATGACAGAAAACGCGCACTCGCTTTAATCATTCACACGCTCGCTTTATGTTTCACAATTCATTTTTTTAGTTTGTTTTGGGGGTGGAGATGGAGCATGATAAAAGGAAACAGAAGAATGGAGGTAGAAGAGAAAACCGATTATTAAAAGAAATAAATTAATGAGTTCACCTTCATTTCATACTGCATATTAAAGTTTGCTTGTTCGGAGGTTTGCTTTTTATAGTTTGTGATCATGTAAGGTTGTGTTTAGCTACGTTGTTCGGCGTATGCGGTTGGCACGGTTGGTGCGGTAATAGTTGTTCGTTCGTGTGGTTATTAGAGGAAGGCTGTACTGAACTTTTTTCCTGAGTACATAGGAAAACCACGATACATGCGATACAACATTATTTTATGATTAACAGGGCGATGAGTGTCACTCACGCAAAAGTAGAGAAAATATTGCGTGCTTTCAGCCTGAAAAGTAAAGATAAAAAGCAGGTAGCAACTCAGACTAAAAGAAATCAAATCGTAGAATATTTGCAGGTCGGAAAAATAAGGGGTGCAAGCAAATACTTTACGAAAACGTTTTACTTTCTTTCCTTTGCTTATTGAGAGCATTAGATTTGGTTTTAACGTAATTAACTGAGACATTTAACAGTTTTACTTTGACGCAGAGTCAGTAAAGCCCATAAAGTCAGGACTGATGTAAAAATATGCATTTTTGTTTCAACTCCTTTTAGGTCGATCTCGGAGACTTTCCAATTTTATTTTACGTGAGGAATTAGTCAGAATTAGTATATGCATTTCATGCTTGGCAAATTACTGTCTTAATTATGTAATAGAAATGGAGTATTATTGTAGGGCGTAACACTCATTTTTATACCATTTAAGTATAAAATGCACTTTGCGATGTATTATCCATTTACTACGATTACAATATTACCTATATCTGGAACCAATTAATGCCCCTCAAGCAATGGGTTCATATGCGGTAACCGGTATCGTTATGCCTGAATCGTCTTGACTATTTTTATAATCGATGATCTAGCAGAATCTTCTTTATAAGTGTTTGTATCTATAAAGGGTGTTCCAGATATAAGTACCTATCGTTTCTGTAATTTAAATGGAAGTAACCATGGAATTGGGTACTTATATCTGGAACACCCTGGATATATATATATGCATTTACTTCTTACGAAAAAGTCTTTCGTTGACTCACTTATATTTTTCTCCTCCACAACAAAATTGTGAAGTGGATCACGCAACAAGCATAATTCATATCGAGACTACCTATACGAAAGACATTTAGTGTTCTAATAGGCATTTTCTTTTTATAGCGTATTTATCCGCTCCCAAAATTCTGAGTTCACTTTTTATTATATACCCACAAACATACATTAAATGACCCAAGATTTTATTGAGGTAAAGTTGGAATTTGGAATACGATTTAATACAACGTAGATGCCTTTTGCTGAATATTTATGTTGGATATAGTAGATTTTTGTAGCAGTCTGCGATGATGATGGCGATAATCGAAATCGTGTTTGGATGTTAAAAGGTTACTATATACAACCTACTCAACTGCTAGCTCAACAATAACTTTTATTCATGACCACCTGGATGAGTTAGACGCTGAAGCAAACCACAATTTATATATCTTGTGTTAAGAGAAATAAATGCATATATCAGTAATATTCTTTCCCGCAAGTACCGAGAGAGTAAAAGTAAATAACACTGGAGCCTGTCGGTATTTTTCAAACGAAAGAATCAGCAAAGGAAATTTTATAAGAATTAGGCACATTATAATTTGAAGTTAAACGATACTGCGGGAAATCTGCATCCCAGGAGAAGATTAACAATGCATTCTACAGATTAAATTAAAATTTACTTGTAATTGTAATAAAGATCTTAAACGTTTTGGCAAACAACCTGGTATGTAATGAAGATACTATCTATATATTACATATATACAAAGATATATCCAAAGAGAAACAGTTTCGTTTTTTATTTGCATACTTTGTCACTTGTCTTGCATGGTATGCTTTCTGGTATAAACAAAACATTTATTCAGTCTTAATCATTGGTCGTTGTAGCTTTATTCAACCACCGCGTAGTCATCGTCGGGGTTGACGATAATTAGATGAGGTTGAGATCGTCTGATAATCTCTAGTAAATTGAATTAGTGCAATGTTAAAAGTTGTAGTTCAATTCTATATATTATCATACTTTGACGAATGTCAATGTGTGCAAAGAGCCGTAGATAAACGTATTTAAATTGGATGCGGTGACAGTGAAAAATTCTTTCCTTTTCGAGTGAAGGTGTTGGCCTCAATCGCAATAATATCTTATACTCGAATGATACAACAAGAGCAAGTAGAAAATATAAATACATATGCTAGTGTTACAATGATGACATGCAATATCAAGTACTAGAACGTGATCACATACTTATAATTAGAATAAAAATGAAGTAAAAATCTTTAACTTGCACATTGGGCATTGCCTGCCTATACTTTAGCATTCTGCTCCTGCTTCAACTATGAAAGCAAAAGTGTTTAGACAAAACTGGCTGCTAGTAAGAAATAGCACAATAATGAGAAGGATATTTTTAGGAGAAAAGTGAGATAAATTATTGCTGTGTAGTGTAATAGCAATAACAATAAAAGAGAATATGGACATTCTTTGAAAATAATGAAAGGGGTAGTAGTAGCTCTTTAATAATTTTAATGACACATTTGGATTACTGTTATGACTATTTTAATGGTTATGTGTGTGGGCCATTTAGAGCTACCTTTACTACACTGTCATTTTATATAGACATTTATTTTAATACATGTGGACATGGAACAAGATAAAAAATAACCATGTATCATTCACTACCTTAGGAGAAAGGAGATACAAGTGTCCAACTAATACTATTTTTGTTATTACTAACTATTATTGCCATTAAAGAATATTTTTAATGTTCATTTCTTATCTTTCATTCTTTGAATGGATATGATACGCAGTCTTCTATGAATTATTACGCTATTATTATGTTATTGTGAATGTATAGTATGGACTCGATGTGGGCGGGTTACGTAGTGGTCCTTAAATGGCCACACAGTAGAACGTTGTTTCCTTGAAAGTCAACCTACCGTTTTCGGTAGTTTCACCATCTTCCACTTTTATTTCTCCAGCAGTAAGAATTTAAATTGTTTTCACGAATCTTTTACTGTATAAATATTCACAAAGACGAACTGAATATATATTATCCGTGGCAGGTAAAATTACCTGGAAGCTGGTGGGAAGGAAATAAAAAGGAGAAATAAATATTTTATATCTTTTGAAAACTATGTCTTGGTATGCACTTCTGTTTCGAATTCTCAATTTTCATTTTATTGTCACAAGTTTCTTTCTTCGTGAATCTCAAATAGGGTATTTCAAAGTAACAAAATAATGTTTGCTTCATGTTTATCTTTATTTCAGATAATATGATTATACAATTCATTTAGGTATGCACTCGAGCAGGGACATACATATTAACAACAGCAAGTATCGGGAACCACGTTCAATGTGATGCACTCTTGAAAGTGACCGACGAATCAGCGGGACTTCCAGTCATCCAAAACCAGGCAAAGAAAGCTTCTAAACGACATGGAACCACCTGAGAGTCTGGAACAGCAGCAGGTCTCTCTTTCCGCTTTTGTCCATTTCATTGTCGTTGTGGACGGTTTATTGCTTATCAAACCCGAAAAGCCAGCCCTGATCAGGAGGCATCTGAAAAGACAAGAAAAGCAAAATTGGATATTATTTCCTTATTTCGGTAAAACTAAAGTATCTAACAATCATTTGACGAGATGGTGGTGGTCCCTTAAAATTTCCACCACACGTACCATGTCTATAACACACAAATCAAAAGCGGAAAGTTGTCAAGCAAGAAGGCACGAAACGTCACGTTTGAATCCACCACAAAGAATAATAATGATGACATGTTGTTCAAATAATGCTCTCGTCGGAAGAGGCGCATTTTGGCCATTGTCGTCAATAAGGAGAATTTGAGTGAATGAAGATAGGTCCTATCTATCATAAACGTATCATTGGGTTATCATCGAATTGCATCAAATCAAGTTTTTAGCTTTACGAGTTAAAGCTCGTCGAAAATGACGTGATGGAAGACAACGTGGGCTTGTTTTGAAGTTGACAATGAGATGATGCATGTGACAGAGATAACTTTGTCACCACATGAAGATGGGTTGATCATGTTTGACCATAGTTGTGATGCAAACACTGGAAATAAATTGTAGTGCTTCTGTCTATACATTAATGTTGATTACCAACCTTGCTAGTGGATATTGGACATGTCCATTTTCTTTTGCAAAACGTTTGTCTTTAGTTTGTAGTTTGCATTTATTCTGCATCATAGCTTTCCCTCCTTCGAAGAGGAAAGACGGAATTTGATCAAAGCGCTGATGTAATGAAAGGGTAACAAAAGCAAACTAATTAATAGAAGATTGTAAACTACAAAGGAAGACCCCTGCTATGCTGATTTCTTTATTGGAGAATTTAATTTATTAATATCTTCAATAACTTTTACCTTTGAAGGACCAGATCAGGTAAATGGAATTTAGTAATAATGCCAATAATAACGTTGTCTGACATGACATTTCTTCAGTAGCCCTTTCATCCCATTATTTCCAGCTACGCCAATCTTTACAATCTGACTTTGAAATTCATTGAAAATCGACGGGAAGAGTCAGATATTTTTATTGAATAGAAATTTGATTTTCGTTTGAATGAAAGTTTGCATTATTAAGGTTCAACAGCAGGGAATCAAAGACATCATTTCTATATAAAAAATATTAAACTAATTTTTTATTGAATTCATGGCACGAGTAATTTTTATTACCACCAAACATATGGTATTTAGTGTGCTCAGTTCATTCATTACCGGTAATACCACCACTGAGCGCGCTGGAGGGTTTTGATTTTTTCCGAGTCTTTTGGATTAGCGGTAGGGAGCTTCACGGCTTCGCACTGCTTTTGTACTTACCACCTCCATGGCACCTTCCAACTGTGTCAACTTCTGGTCTTTACCCTTTAGCCCAGATATCTAAACTTGATATAAAAATTCGACTTTCAAGGAAGCAAAGAGCACGCTTTTTATTTGATGGTGAAAGGCGAATTCAAATTAGACTTATCTTCCCTGCTATGCCACATATGCAGCAGACGTCATATTTTGCCACTGCTTTACAATCTGGCGATGATGCATGCAGTGCTTCATTTTTATTTTTCCTAAACTTTCAATGGTCCATATGAAAACCTACAACAACAGCATCGCAACACGACATTTTGGAGCAACGCTCTTCGTAATCATCGGGAAGAAACCAAACCACCCAGAGATTTTAAAAACTTTTTCAACTTTTTCAACTGATTCGTACATTATTGTACTCCACCTTGTCGCTGCAACGCCCGCGTGTAGGAACACATTAAAAAGGCTCATTTTTCTGAACGAATGGAAAAGTAATATGGAACTTATTAAATCTTCCCCTCTTTGTATTTTTCTGTATAATAATGATCACCTGCATTGATATTTTGAACTACATAAGCTATTTAAGAACAGTTTAAAAGGGAAATTTTGTTTTTATAGTGGAAATTGATATGCTTTAGTGGAATCCTTGCAGGTTCCAAAAAAGTCGCCCTTCGCATTCGAAAGTCTCCGAACAGATCAAACGCATTCTTTCTAATTTCTTTTGTTGTGTGTGGACACAGCAGGAGGAAATAAAAAATTACACATGTATTTTTGATCTTTCTTGGGGACTCCCTGCTACGTTTTTTTCATGCATTTAAAATAATCCTTTATATCTCCCATTATTATTATTATTTAAAAATACTATTATTTTTATCCAGTTTACGTTTAACTCTTTTCAAATGATCCATACTTGAAGATTCGTAGCAAAACCTTAACCTATGACTATTGCCCGTTGTTTAGTTCTCCAACATTTATAACAAGGTTACGAGGCCGTGTCACGAGAAGACACATCACAGCAGAGGGTAAAAAATGAGACTTTCTATTTTTAAGTTATCATCCAAAAAAGATATTAGGAGAAAGAACAAAAACGAATTCTCAGGTGCTCCAGAAATTAAATGTATTTAATATATCTGCAATTTTATATGGGTATCTATCTGACCATTCATATCTAGTTTTAATATTTTTATGGGAAAAGTATTAAACGCTTTCCAGTGTCTTTGACAGGACAAAAGGAAGAGTAGTATTATTATTAATCATAACGATAACACAAGCCATATGCGTGCAAGATTTGATTGGGAGAAAAACATAGAGCAGCAAATAAACAGACACACACATAAAGTGGTGGAATTTTCTCATTTCATTTTCAAATTCCAAACTCCATGTGAAGTCATCTCTCCAGCTGAGTGGAACTTGACTTCTATTTAGATATATATAGCTTATGAACGAAGGAAAAGGTTGAGAAGACTTCAGAAGATTTTTGCCTGAAAGAAAGGTCCCTTCATAAAAATCTAATAATAATACAAGTGCCACGTTATGCAATGCCCTTTGATATTATTTTGTAATAAGCGTAGGTAAAATTGAGAAGGGCAAAAGTATTTTGGAAACCCTTTTCCCTTTTCTGGTGAGACGAAGCGTGCCTTCAACCAAAACGGATATACAAACATATTTTTCTTTTCTGAACATTTATTCGACGAGAAATATCAATAAGCCAGTTAAATCGAGAATTTACTACTTTAGCTTCCCAATAATAAACGCACACAAAATTACATGAAAAAATAAAAAAAGATACTTCTTCTCCTTGTCTTCATTCCTTGGTGTCCTCTCCAGACTTTGTGGCATTTTCCTTTAAAAGAGGCACTCTCTTAGCTGACTATTTTTTGACTCGATTTGACAGGAAAAGGGAAAAAGAAAAGTTCGTTTTTGTACGAGTGGACAGAAAAGAATGTTCTTAAAAAATAAAATGTAATAAAAAGTGCAGTTTGACTGTTTTTGGACACAAAAAAGTGGTAATGTTCTCCCCGCAGAGATTGGAAAATTATGTACATAAATAAATTTTTGTTTAAAAGCAAGAGTTGCACTGCATAAATAAATGATGGTTATATGAAAGCTGGCTCATAAGACAGGTGTCTTAAACCAATCCTAGAGTTATTTTACTCACTCTTTTGGATAGACTGACCAAAGTCAACCTTTTCCGTGTTATTCACTTATTTTAAAACTTTTCTAGGTACGTCACTTTCCCAAAGATCAATTAATCGTGTGGTTTGATAATATTTTGGCGTAATAGAAAATTCCAAAGCTTTTGTAATTTGTCTAAATCGCTAGTTATTATGTGCCACACGGGCAATATTTTTGCTCTAGATAAAAAATTACATACTGAAAGATCCTCTCAAGTTTGTTTGTTAGGCATAAAAAGGTAAAGTAACGGGCAAAAGATAAGTTACCAAATCGCACCGGGTCGAAAGTTAAAATGAATTCCGTAATCCTATTGTTTCCCTTAGAAGTGGAAAGAAAGATCGATGGACATGTGGATGGATAGACATCTGAATGATTGTTTGAGAAATGTTGAAAGAATTGGATTATTTGTAACCTTCAACTTCTGGGGTATATCTGATTGGAGGCAGGATTAGAAAATGCAAAGACCATTAATAATACTGAGGTATTGAAAAAGTGCAATATGATTTTTTACCCTGACTTTTTTTATTTTGAGTTATGTTGTCGGAAGCAGAGAAATACGCAAGGAATGGAAAGCATTATTTATTTAGTGCTAACATCTCTCCGTTATGTTGCACTGGTTTTGTTAATACTACGTCTTGAATTGCAACAAATACCCTTATGAAAACCTGATATTTTAATCATTCATTTATCCAATTAAAAGCCATTTTAATTAAGAAAGGAATTTATTTATCTTATCTCCAAACTTTAAAACGGCGATGCGATGTAAACCCCATATAAAAATATGTAGGAGAATTTCCTCTAAGGAATGCGTTTGCTTGAAAACATTGTGGCTTGCTTGCAGTGCAATTCGCACGGTAGACAAGATTTCCAGCGGTGAAAACTCATTTTTCACCATCACACTCACAATTCAACTCGACAAAAGCTTGATAATAATATTTTCTTTTTCCTTTTCATTCAAAACAATACAAAAGAAAAGAAACTGAAGGGACAACGGAACGGGACAATGCAGGATGGAGTAAGAAAGTGATGCAAGTAATGCACAAGATAATACTCTAGATAAAAGAAAAAGGTGGAAGGAGGCGGATAGCAATAATGATAATTCTAAAACAGCTACAGAAAGCACCATTTTCAGGTAAACCAACAACCACAAGCGACTCCTCTCGACCGTACTCTACCACCATCAATAATTGTCTGTGAAGAAAGGTTAGTTTTACACTGGCTTTTGAATTAGAGTGAAGTTAAATTAGAATAATAATCAGACCGACATAGGTAAACAAGGATAAGTTGGTAGCGTGAGAATTACGAGATATCTACAGATCAGTGTGTACAGGAAGGAGAAGTTGGATTGCGACGAAAACGCTTATTTATCTCTCTCCATTGCTTTATTGCTTACATGTATCTTCTTCCTTTTTCTTGTAAAGAAATAAATGTAGCAAAGTTGGGTCATCGATCCACCCGATCAAAAGAGTAAAAAAGTTTTACTCTTCCTCTAAACAGGGGGAAGCAAACGGCAAAGCGAAGAGAAAACACAACAAGATGAACAACACGGATACCCCGCTCTATGGCCATACGTTACAGCTTGTCTTTTGCTCCTTCTTCACTTCCATTTTTATCCATGCGCATTTCCACTTGCTTTGCCTCTCTGCTCCTCTGTACAAGAGATAGTAGAACCAAAAGCTTACTCATCATCATCGGGTCAAAGGAGCACGATCAGAGAAAAAAAGATATAGGAAGGATAAAAGCAGAGGCAGAGATAGAAAGAAAAGAAGAAGAGGAAAAAGGGAAAAACTGGTGGGAGGTCTTTAATTTCCAAGGAACGAGCCTCTCTTCTCTGGCTCAACATTGGCCGTGTTTTTGTAAGAAGGAGAAGAGGAGAATACATTCATAAAAGCTTTAGAACAATCATCTGTCTTTTCCACTGTCTTCCTCTGCTTCTATCATTTTTATTTCTTCGCTCTCCGTCCAAATCCTTACTCAGCAATGCACACACATACACTAAAAGAAGATGTGCTCGCATAGGGAAGTGCACGAAAACACATTGACATTAAAGTAAAGACTATATATTATTATGCATTTTCCTTTCTCAAAAGTTAATCTTCTAGACACGACGTAGACACATTCATGCCTACGATATGAAACAAAGAGTTTCAATTTTTACATTGAAACGCAAATGATGGATAGGAAGTTGGGTAGGTAGAGGTAAAACTCTGGATGGATGGATGACTGCTGTTATAAATGGATAAAAAGGACAAGACCGAAGTAACGATTAATTTTTCACTCCTACAACAATAACAAAACAAAAAACAACACTTTTCTCATTCTAAGTGGATGTCTACGTGTCTGTATGCCGAATGCTAAGATGGGTTTTACACGAGACACACAGCTCACTCACACCATTATTATTATTCATTCATCATGATCAGGACACAGATTCTTTATCTCCTCAGTTCTGTCTATAAACAAAGATATTTGGATACAGAAAAAGAATCTAGATACTTTCTAAGCGTTTAAAACATAATGATAGCAAATAGAAAGCAGCGGAGCAGCCATTAGTTTTATTTCATCATTTTTGAATATAATTTTTTTGTTCATAACTTCAAACCCCATTTCTGTATAAGCAGTTAGTTGGAACGGTTAAAAAGCATAAAGACGACTCGAGGCTGTTTTCGACATTGTATAGGTACATAATAATACTGCTCACAATGGCTCTAATATTTTATGCATTAATACAGTCCTCCTGCTCCGAGTATTTTCTACTAAAAGATGGTATGAAGTGATAATCTAAAAACTGATATAACTTGGGCACGCTACTCTACAATATCCTTTTACTGTTTCCAAATCACACAACATGATATACGTGGTATGTATAATGGGAGTAATTCTTTATTTTCCAGAATAAGCGATATATTCAACGTGGGTACATTTTATCGGTATGTTCTAATTCACCGACTGCGAGTTGGCCGATAATCCTTTTGACCCTAAACTGCGCAACCACCGACTTCGGAACTGTGACTTACTCACTAATCCTTAAT
>VYYJ01002606.1:0-20481 GCA_021029165.1 Cyphoderus albinus | reverse complement strand
AACTAATCAGGAATTTGCGCGTTACATACCTGCGAGTTTTATTTGTAATGAAATAAGTATACATAAAACTATGACATGCATTGATGCGTATTTATGTTCAATTTTCTGCGTTTGTGTTGGCATGAGGACAGCGATTGATATAAGGCACACACATAAACATTATCCAAACGAGGTAGCGTATATTTCCTAGTGTTGTGTAATAATGATCTTTTCAGATCATTTTTATTATGATTCCTCATCCTCCTCCTCTTATTAACTTTGTTAAACAAATTCGTTGCCATCGAGACGGTAGTAAGTACGTGGCAGATTTTTTTTTAAAAAATTCAAACGACTCTTGGTCACCACCACCACCACCACCATTCTACATGAATCTGAAAATGCTATACTACATAAACAAAAAACGGCGCCTGCTCTACACACACTAATAATAAAAAATCAAAATCATTCGTACTTGTAACTCACAGCAACGATAAGCATAATATATATAAAGAAAAAATTATATAAAACAAGATCGCCAAAGAGTTGCAACGAAATCGTATTTTGGCTTCTTCGCGCATAACCGCACTCATGATAATTGCTTGCACATTTATTTTTTTTTAAATTTATTGCCATAGTTTCACAATATCGCTTTGCTCTACCTTTTTTGCTCTTTGTTGTCCTAGTTACATTGAAGTGATACAAATTTTTTTTTTTTGGATGACACTGCCTTATTTTTTTTAATAGGTTACGAGTTTGTTACTCTTTTCGTAACTCGGAAATCAAGAAAACAACGGTCAAAAAAACATTTTAACCGCGCGCGAGATTTTGAAAAAATAAAATAAAATGAAGAACGCGACCGGTGCAGTGGTCTATATATCGCAATAACAACTATTTTTTTAAAAATTAACTGGTGAGTTGTTAACGTTTTATCGTTATATAAATTCTTCTTCTTCTCGCAAAGATATTTTGCAATTTGTCAAGGAAACGAAGACGTAATCATGATCATCAAACCTGACAATCACGATGAGGGTCGTTGCTACTGAGAATAAATACATACATAAATACATAAATAAATAAATAAATGCGGTTTTGCTGCTATGGTAACCGCGCTGTGTGGTGTTTATGTATATATGTAATAGGTAACTGACCTATGACGAATGAGGACGTCGACGCGTGTGAACAAAAATTCTTTTCAAGTTTTATAATTTCCGTAAACGGTTTCCATGTGTATGGACAAAAACGTATTTTTATTATTTACAGGGTCTTTCATAAAGATCGATACATCGATACATGAAAGACCCTGTATGTAACGTTTCCGTGGACAAAAGGTTAATTAAAAGACGATGTACTTAATAATAAACGCTGTAATAATGATAAGTACATAATTATAATTTACGTAACCATCGCGATGACCGACCTATCCTTTTTTCTTTTTGCCTGTGTGTGAATGACTGAATGAAATGATTTTCTGCTGGAGAGAGAGAGAGAGAGAGAGAGAGAGTTTCGTGACCTTGGTGATGATGGAAAAAATATATTATTATTATTATTATTATGCCCACCAAATAAAGTCCACACAAAAATAAACCAGTTTTCTTATTATATGCTATTGTTGCTGATGATGATGATCATCATCATGTTGTTGTTGTCCATGGAAACGAAACAGGTTCTGTTTTATTCTTGACGTGCACAAAATTTGCTAAATAGGGCCTTAGAAGAGCCCAGATATAAAAGCTTTTAGAAAATGCACCGACTATTATAGACACGACATACCCACGATGAGCTTTGATTATCTAACTATATTGCTACATACTTGTGCATGCGTCTCGCATCTGTAGTTATGGCAACGTAATAAAAAAATAATATATATAGCCCTCTTATAGAAAATGACGCTTACAAATCAATAAATAAAAAGTCAAGACAACAACAAAAAAATTTCCACTGGACAAGTGGGGAGAGAAACCTTGTTAATGCAAACTTTTTTTATATAATATATTGTTCTGATTGTCATGGAGACTCATCCATCTTAGAGGAGACAGATTATAGCCATGACCTTGTGTGTTATTATGCTTTGCTACTACATAATAAATTCTTGAAGCTTTTGCATAATATATCGTTTTTTTAATGTAATAAATAATTTATTAACGAAAAAATGCTCCGTTTGTTACGCTCTACTATCTATCTATATCTATTTTCTTTTCGTCATGGTTGTCAGCGAAACGCTTCTGTGTGTGTATGATCATCGCGCGATCGCGGTTGTTGTTTATACATTTTTTTATATCGCTCTGCTAGAACAAAGAGAATAAAAATGGTGCAAAAAAAAGTGTGTGTGTGTGTGTATGTATAAATAATTGACAGGTTGCAAGTATGCAGTAGCTATAGGAACAGATAGAACGCTCTTAATAGAAAACTACTTATGTCTGTTCAACCCTGTTACTACTGAATCTATAAGATATTACCTATAACGAGGTAATTGCCAATACATTATAACAAAAGAGAGTCAAACAAAGGCCAAAAAAATCTAAGAAGAGAAGACACACACAGGTTGCCGTGGGGAGACATGCAAAATTGGTTTCCAGGAAGGTGGATTTAATTTGATTGGATATATATGAAAAAATAAACTTTTGTTCGTTAAAATTACTCAAGCATGAGACAGATGTAGAGAGAGAGAAACCAATCCTGTTGGGCAATTATTGGCATGGAAACGGGACGAGTTATATGTAGCTGCGAATATATTTTAGCAGAATAGTAGTAGTACGCATTGTTGCGTGGCAACGCGAGTACACTAAACTTCAACAGAGAACACTAAACTTTGTGAGCGCATTTTTATTTTATTTTACGTTTTTGTTTGTTTTTAAGAAGAAGAATTTGATAGCTCACAATCTGTAGATCCTGTTTCCATAGCAGCAGCAGCAGTAGTAGTGAATTAACACGCGGTCTCTAAAAGCGCGTGTTGTTCAAGTAAAATATAAACACGATCCTTTTTCTTACACATGTTTTCTTTTAATTATTTTGATGTGTCTTTTGCTAAATGCTTTAAGAAAACGTTTTATCCAGCAACAAAGAAGCAGAGTTTTGTGTGTTCTCTAAAGAGAACCCCATCCCCATGACAACAACTTCCTCTCTCTCTCTCTCTTTATAGCTCACACTTATATATTCGTGAACTCTAAAATAACATCGAATGGGCGCGTTGCAGCTGCTGCTGCTTCTTTAGTAAACGGTTGGCATGCGACCCTGGCCAAGTGCACACATAATACCTTTTGGTTGCCATAAGCAACAACGACGTTACGTTACTATCTTCATTTAATTGTATATTATATTATTATTATTTTCTTTCTTGCACCTCGTCTAACTAATCTAAACGCTGTTCCTACAAACAAAACTTCCTCTCTCAACTTATCTTGTATCTTATCATCCTTCTCCACCTTCATCCTCATCTTCTTCTTCCTCCTCACTATGGTAACGTAACAAAACAAAAAAGGTGCTCAAGATCAAGGTAAAGCTCAAATATATTATCGATGTGTGAGTCGATGATCGGAAGAGGCAGCAAATAAATTATAGTAAAAAATGAAATAGAGAAGCTGTTGCATAACAACGCATTGTCTTGGTTACGCACGATTACCCAAGCAATGCGTATATATATAAAAAGAAGCAGCAACGGTTGCTAACAAAAGTGAAACGTTTAGATTTAGATGTATGCGGCGATGATCCTTTGTTTTTACTCGAGAGAGAGCATCTTCTTTGTGGTGGTAGCGATAGCAACAACAGAAGATGAAGCACACCACAATTAAACCACGTGACCGGGGAAAATGTTCTGAGAGTCTTTTATATGCAAACAAAAATTTCATGTTGCCATGCCTACACACACGTGCAGATAAATTGGGTCACTCTGTAATGAATGAACTAGAAAATAATTTTAAAAAAAACGCTTGAGAAGCTTTGTCTTACCTGACTGTCTCCATTGCAACCCAAAGACCTTCCACATGTGCTTCACCTCGACTCCTCCTCCTCCCCTGGTGTTGTCCAGGGAACTACTCTGATTGTTTACGCCACTACCGTCCTTGACGCCTCCATCGGCTTCATCGACGACGACTGGAGGAGCAGCAGCAGCCTGTCCGTTGTTCCCTTGACGACTACCGTTATTCCCGCCGACGAACGCGATTTTATCGAAGAGTCCGGGCACGCTGGTGAACCCGCAGGAGGTTCCAAAGTTGATGCTGAAGAACCACTTGACGAAGACGTTGGGGACGAGCCCCACGATGGGGATGTGCAAGTGGAGGAGGCGGTCGAACATGAGGCTCAGGTACTCGTTGAAGTCGTCCTCAGCGCCGTACATCCGCTCTACAGAGTTACGGGTGAATGGCACCTTGAACAAACCGACACCCCAGTGGTTACACAGGTGGGTCAGCGGGTGGTTGGGCTTCGGGAGGGAGTGCCTAGAGAGAAATAATTTCAGATTTTTTTTAACCGGTTGCCGTGGTTACGCTAATTAATAAAAAAAATAAAAAATAAAAAAATTTACTACTCACATGATGGCAAGCCTCTCGGGCCTAAGTTTCTGTCTCCGAAACGGATCAGCCTGAAGCCTGGCGTCGCACTCGTCGTAGAATTTCTGGAGCGCCCCCGTCATCAGCGACATCCCGACGGAAGCAAAGTGAGAGTCGGTGGAGGACCGGATCTGCTTCACCTTGTGGAGGGGGAGCAGCAGCCGGCGGATCGTCCCCGTTGTCGACGACTTGCGGAGCGTGTAAAAATTGGGCTTGTGCGTCAGGGACTCGCGGTACAGAGTTGAGAGGTGGAGGGGGAGGTGGAGGAGGAGCCACGTCTAAAAAAAATAGATAATAAAAGTTTTGGCTTTTATTATTATAGTTGGCGTTGGTGCTGGGTTGGGTTGAGCTGGAGTTAAATAGGGTTTTAGTGGGGGTATAGAGTTAACATGGTTTGACGTGGTGTTAATAAAGTTTTATAAAAAATCAAAGGTGGTAGTGCCCCTCACCGTCTTGGCGACCTCGCTGAGCGCGTGTTGAACGGCCTGAGCGAATCCCCCTTTTCCGTTGCCATCGCGTTTCACAAGGTACTTGCTCTCGAGCCCCACGAACGTGTCGATGAGTTTGTTGAAGCTGTAGCCGTCGCAAACCGTGTGATGGATCCTGAAAACGATCACGCTCTCGGTACCAAAGTGGAGCAGTAGCACGTTGAAGAGTTCGGTCCCATACGGCATCTCGATAATCTCCCGGAGACAGTCGTCAAGTGTTTTCCTGGGGCTCGACTCGTCCAGCTCGGAGTCGTGGTAGACGCGGACGGCCGTGTTTTCGGAGACGTCGTGCCCTAACCGTTTCCAGAACCACCAGCCTAAGTACTCGACTGGGACGCATTTCAGCTTTGAGAACTGGGGCTTGTCCAGGATACGGGACTTGAAGGTGTCGCGGACCGTTTCTATGGGGATACGGTGCTTCAGCTCGAGGACTGTGAGGTTACTCGCGTAGGGGCGGGTGTTGTAAGAGTCGACTGCGAAAATGCAGTCGTAAGGGGTCAGGGGCTCTAAGAGGTTAGCCACGTGCGTTGCTAGGAGACGGACCACGGCTCGGTACAAGTACACGGCGAGGAGGATCGGGAACAGGAGGGGGAAAATTAAAAAGAAAAGGGCCCACGTGATCGCAAACTCCTTCGGGTTCGTCGAGAAAGATTCGGGGCGGGTGTAGCGGGATGGGGGGCGGGAGGCTGGGCGGTGCCCTTGATTCTGAGTCGTGTTGTTGTGGTAGTTATTACCACGGTGGGGAGTGGATGGGGAAGCGGAGCGGCGGGGGTGAGACATTTTTGTTTGAGTCGTCGTTTCCAAGGGAGACTGGGAATAAGAAAAAATTAAATTTATTTGGAAGGGGTAAATTCACACCGTTTTATAAATGCGTCTCACTCTCATCTGGTAACCACCACTGGACAAATCGGTGTTTATGAAATTTCGTAAGAAAACGGGTCACATCCGTTTCCGTGGCTGTGGACTTTGCCCGAGACGACTTTCAACTAGGACGGGCGACAAAAATAAAAATCTTTTGATTTTTCTCTCTTTCTCTCTCTCGTTTTTGTGAATCGCTGTTCCTGCTGCTCTCACTTTAAAAGGGGGCAGACCCTTTTTTTTCAAGGGCTTTCAAGTTCTAAATTTAAACACACACACGCCCGAAGGGTGAATAACGGGCCGTCGTCGCTTCTGCTGCAACTTCTAAAAATAGCGAACTGTAACCTACGCGACAATCACGCATTCATTCGTGTGTGTTTGTGTGTGTTCATATATATTTTTTCACGTTCACGTTCACTTGAGAGAACTTCACAAGGCCACGATCGAGTTTTATTCAAATATTTTCAAAGCAAGCGTCAAATGTCGTCGTCGTCTCCGTGGTTACAAGAGGACTCTATATATATATATATATATATTTTAAACTCTCACTTGTCTTCTTCTTCTTCACACAATGTGTGTGTGTGTGTGTGTGTGTCAATGACGACAAAAACGAAGAAGATGAATCTTGAGACACGCAATCGTCACCATAGTTACAAAAGAATTTGTATTGTATTGTATTGTACAACAAGAAAAGTTTTTTTTTTTGCCGTGGTCTCGTTCTTGGATTGCCTGAGATTTTAAGGAACTGAAGTTTAAGCGAACACGGAGTTGTCGTTGTGTAACTATGGTGTGTTATAACCAGAGACGAGGATCCATGAATATGTTTGCTTGCGTGTGTGTAAAACAAGACAGGGATTCCTATGGTTACCTAATAATAATAATTATTATTATGACGACGAAGACTATGTACGTTGGCGACAATGTTGGTGTTGGTTGGTGATATAACTGAAAATAAACTCTGAGAATATTATGTCGCGATGAATGTGTTGCGTTGCCGTGGCAGCATTAGCAGCAGAAGTAGTAAGTGATTGCTAGTGAAGATTCTAGTGGACACTGCTGATGAGACCGTGTTGAGGTTTATGAAGAAGGCCCTTTTCTTTCAGATGAAGATGAAGAAGGTGTCGAGGATGATGATGATGATGTGCGGTTGTCAAGGACAACTAACTCTGAAGATGAAGAAGAAGATGCTAATCATCACTCACCATGGTGAACAAGAAGACGGATTTTGCTATGAATATTTTTTTTTATTCTTCTTTCGAGACTTTTTAAATTATTTTTTGGAACTCCCACCACTAAAACTCTGATTTAAATTCTTAAACCCTGGGTTTTTAAATTTAAAGCTCCTGTTTTTTTTTGCCGTTCTCCGTTGCCCTGGCAATATAAACAGTAAAGTAAACTATTTTTTTTTGTCAAAAAAGGCGAAGTTCGTTTTTAAAAAAAATTCGCGTACGTCTTCGCTCGACAGTAAAACAGGTACTGACGATGGAGAGTTGGGCGAGGGCTCTGTTTTGTGGTGGCTATGGTTACGTTATCGTTATGGTGATGATGATGCTGCGTTGTTCGTTGCTTATTTGACTCGAAGAAGAAGAAGAAGATGTATATCGAGTTAGAGAGACTTGACTTTTTTACTCTTCTTTTCTTCTGTGTGCATGTTGTTGTTATGGTGGTGAACAAAGAGAATTTTTTAAGAGTATTTAGCAGCAGCAAAAAAGTAGAAGATTTTTGCACACTGGGCGACTTGATAGAAAAGATATGAGTATATATTTTTGGTTTTGTATACAGAAGAGGTTTTGACTCTTTGGTGGTAGTAGTAGTAGTAGTAGTCATGGTTATTATTATTATAATTAATTTTAAACCCTTTTTTTCTTAATCATCATCATCATCACATTTTTCGCGAAAAACTCCCTTTTTTAACAACCTTTTTTTTTGTGTATATTATTCGGGTATCGTGTCTTTATATATGGTTGTTGTTATAGGAGCAGCAGCTTGATTGAGGAGGTATAAATAATTTTTTTGTATTTATGTGTCATGTAAGCCGATAATGAAGATGAGGTTGAGGTTGTTGAGATGATGATGATGGAACATGATTGAAGAGAGAATTGATAATGAACAAAACGGTAATGGTGCTTATCATCATCATCGGCGGGAGTTTTCTAAATACTTATGGGCGAGTTTTGTTTGTTTTTTTAATTAACTCTCTAGTAATCACCCTACACACACGGAAATTCTTTTTCTTAAAAATCACGATGATGAATCAGTGTAGAAGAAGATAAATATTTGTTTTTTTGTTTTTGTTTTTATTACTCTTTTTTTCTGTTGCTTAGTAATGGCAGTGGTGCCGAAATTTTAGTCGGCTTCATTTTTAGAGCTTCATGTTTAAAAAATGCGAAAGAAAAAAAAAATTAACTCCCTATATAAAACGCTTGCAATGACTCCATGAGTCAAATCAATATAAAACTCTTTGACTCATTAACTCTAAATATATACACAATCCACTGAAAACCTCGAGATAAACCATTTTAACTCTCAAATAAATCTGCCTGCTACTAATAATAATAATAAAATGTCACAACTTTTCAATAAGTTGATATAAACCATCTTTTAACTCTGAGAATTCATACGTTTTTTTTGTGTGTGTGTGTATTCTAATGAATAGCTAAATGGATCATGGTGAGATGAGTGGTTTTAGAGAGAAAGAAAAACTAAATCACAAAACATTTGTTTGTAATACTTTATGGAATTTCCATATGGATGGCACGACCCAAAATATTATATAGTTGCTCTGAAAACACATATTTTGTGCATCGTAGTAATATTTATATGCTAAAAAACAAATCTTTGGTAGTAATACTCGATTTTTGACTGACCGTATGACTCGTATGACTAACCTTCTCAAAACCTTCTTAACCTTAAATAAATAAAATCTGAAAAAATTCTTTTACACACATATCCGCGTTCAATGAGTCATCTTCAAAATCTTTTTCATTTCATTCTTATAAATCATTTTTGCACATCACTTTTTGTGTAGTAATAAGTACTACGCCGGGTCCATCATCTCCATGGCATCATCCACCACACTCTCACTTTTTAAAATCATGAACAAAATAAAAATTGTTTAATTATAATCGCAAAATCGCTATACCTAGATATAGTATATTGCGCCCGTTCCAGTCTGCTGCCAACCAACCACCACCACCACACCGACCGCGTCGTGTCTCCTTGACTCCTCTTTAATTAAAATAGCACTTTTTTTATGTTCATATATGAGTTACGTAACAACATTTTTAAAAAATTTCTCATTTTTCTGGAATATTTCTGCTTTTTTTTCCTCCTCGTCGATCTCTCCTTGGTCGCGCCATCCGTCACCCTTCTTAAACAATAAATAGTAATAACGCTGTTTAATTTGTTTCCATGCTTTTTTAAAACTCATCAGACAGCGACAAATGTCAAAAGAAAAAAAAAACAACAAATTTTTCAGTGTCACAACAACACTACTCGAAGCGTTAATTCGAACTTGCGCGAAGCCTTTTTTTTTATGTATATTTAACAAAATATTCCTGAGGTTTTCTTTTGCTACTATTACCAGGATAAAATTTTTGTTTTTCGCCATGGTGATGAATCGCAACATACATAACATGCAACCACCACCACCACCGTTGCACATGAGCTTTTTTAAGGAGGAAAAAATTGTATTTTTTTAGAGAGATGATTGCTGCAAACTTAAGAAGAAGAAGAGGTTATGCTCTCTATGGTGACACAACAACGAAATCCACGTAACAACGGCAACAAGAAAAACCGCGACAAGGAATTTTTTTGGGCGAGATATATATTTATTTTTTTTGTCATCAATATGACTACTTACGTTATGCTATTGTTCTGCGTTAAATAAAACGCATCGTTACGTTACGTGGTGACGCAACATTATTAAAGATGATAATATCAAGCGACACACACCGCGCGCGCAGGCAGAGGTGTCATGATTTGGACTCTGCTGCTGTTCTTTGTGTCCTTCATCGATTTTTTTTTTCTTTCTTTCTTTCTTATTTTTCTTCCTCGCTCTGCCAGGTTTGTAAAACGGCATAAATATTCATGTATTTATATAATTTATAATTTTTTTTAAAAATAAACGACGACCCGAAGCCGTCGCTATGGTTATGTACGTTATTATTAACATTTTTTCCCGCAATACTTCATACTTTTTCATGTAATATACGATTTGCTGGACCGTGTCCATTTTTTTAATATTTAAAAATGATGTTGTAATGTTGGAAAATATAGTTCTTTTCTTTATATTCGTTGCTATAGTAGTAGCTTGCACTGTCCAGCAAGCACCAACCTATTTATAATATTTATGCATGGCTATTATTATTTTTCCCCCTTGTTTTATTTTATTTTTTGGCATATATTCGTAATGGGGATTTTCTCCTTTTTGTGTGTGTGTGTAGTAGGAGTCGTCTGTATTTATCTGTAATCGTGTGGTGTGTGGCTTCTTTTTCTCTCAAGTCGGTCGTCGTAGTAGTCGTCGTCGTCGTCGTCGTCATGGTGATGAATTTTTGTGACTGGACATTATGTGTGAGCTAATAATAATAATAATAATAATAATAATAATAATAATATGTTGCGTTGGTAATATGATATGATTCGGATTCGAGTACTAGAGGTGGGCGCATGAATCATATGTGTGTACGGAAAAATGTCATGTCGTGCCATGTTGCGTTTACATGACATGGCATACACCAGGTTTGTAGTACTGTTATTCTGTAGCTAACCTTTTTCCCACCAAACGCATTTTGACTTTTCTGGCAGCGAATCAGATTGCAGCAGGGACAGCAGGGGCCCTTCAATGTCTACGTCATAAAAAGTTGGTGACTTTATAGCAGCTGATAATTGCACCACACACTAATCTTGGGAAGAGAAAGTCAACTGTCCAAACCGTTTTTTGAGACACTCTAAATTTTTCGAGAAAATCCGTTTTTTTACACAAATATTTTTTGTCTTCAAATCGGTTGATTTTTTTTTATTAAAAACTAAAGTCAACACAGGGAAGTTAACAATAACTTTAGATTTTTAATACGCCTTTACAATTTGGATAAAATGCAATTTTTATTTTTTTAGTCAAAATCTTTCATCAAACACTATCTTAAAAAACTGGCTATTATCTCAGGCCTTGTTACATTACACCCGGTTTACAAAAGAACACTAGTCAATGGGAGCACGGAAGGTGGAGGGTGGAGTAACTCAAAGGCGGTGCAAATGACTTAAGACAAAAACTTCATGAGATATATCAAAATCACCGAAATTTTACGGAGATTCCTAATCCGTTGACCGTTTTTGAAAATATTGCTCGATTTTTTAGTTTTTGAAAAAAAAACGGTTTAATTACCACAAAATTAAAAGTCATCAAATCCGGTCATGTCGTGTATTAAAATGACGGGAATATGACACTGATAAATAATCCGTAGTCTGATTTTGAAAATACTGCTTTAGCTTTTAATAAAATAAGAAAATCGTCAAATGTTAATAATTAATTATTTTTCATTTTTGTCAAGTTAGTGTCGTAAACCTTAATTTTCGAAATTGGACAACGGATTTGTGATCTTCGTCATATTCCTGTCATTTTAATGTACGACATCGACATGACCGGATTTAATCGGTCAAATTTAAGATTTTGGAAACATTACCCTGCTTCTTACATAAAGGCTACGCTTTGTATTGAAGAGTTAAAAAGATAAAAAATTATTTGTCGATGTTAGCTAACTGTTAAAATAGTATCTGATGAAAGATTTTGACTAAAAATAAATAAAAATTGCATTTTATCCAAATTGTTAAGGCGTATCAAAAATTTAAAGTTACTGTTAACTTCCCCGTGTTGACTTTAATTTCTAATAAAAAATTCAACCGATTTGAAGGCAAAAAATATTTGTGCAAAAAACCCGGATTTTCTCGAAAAATTTAGAGTGTCTCAAAAAACGGTTTAGACAGTTGAATTTCTCTTTCCAATATTAGTGTGTGGTGCAATTATCAGCTGATATAAAGTCACCAACTTTTTTATGACGTAGACATTAAATGGTCCCAGTCAAGCAAAGTCAAAATGCGTTTGGTGGGAAAAGGGTTAGCTACAGAGAAACAGTACATGACATGAATTTCTTACATGGCCATAATATGTAATTTGTGTATTTTTTTTTAAACTAATTTTGAACTGAGAAGGTGAGAAAACGTTCAAACAATTTTTTTTTCTGAACCGATTTTCACAGATAATTATCAGTTTTTTAAAAAGATTTACCAAGATTTTACATGACTTGACATGCGCCCACCTCTAGATTCGACTACTATAAAAAGACCTTTTACACGTATAAAATGTTGTTCAGGTTTTTATTTATTTCTCAGAAAGGAAAGCATTGATTCATCATCATCATCAGGGAATTGTTTTTTTAATGTGTTTTTTATGCTTGAGCAACTGATTCCATGGTAACGCGGATACTATTTATGTCTAAGATAATGACGGGGGTTATTTTCTTTTAGTCTATATATATCAAGCTCTTTGTCTGTATGTATGTATGTATGTATGTCCGCAACTTTTTTCAAAAAAGGGGTGTCCGTTGTTGCTCCATAACTTTAAGTGTGGCTGTACGATTGAAAAACTGATTGCACCATTTTATGTAGCAACTATCTGTGATGGTTATAGGCTATAGTATGTACCGCCAAAGTGTCTAGATTTTGTCTGGTTCGTTTTTGACTCGAGCGGGTTTTTGTCACTAATAAGTACAAATCGTCTGAAAATCTGTATCCCGTTTTTTTAATGAATGGTAATTATTTAGAATTGTTTATTTATTTTTTGTTAATGGTTGTCACGTAAATTTTTTTTACTACGAGTACGAACTTTAAAAGGTCAGATGCTCATTGAGTTGACCATTGATTTTTGGGTTTTAGAAATCATGCGACAAATTCAGATAAGAGAATTTGATTGCATTCACTTACAAATATTAAGAGCTAGCCCCCGTGCATAGAACGGGTTCCCACTGCTAGTCGTTAAATATGAAAGATCAGGGAAAAACTCTTTTTTTTTGTTGGGGCATAATTGCCTATAGGTTCGTCAATTTGTTTCGGTATTCATGGTAACAGGCACGGGAAAGGGAGTAACATTATTTTGAAGGAAAAAAAGAAGAGATAAATGGGAAAAAAAGGATTTACCTACCGGATTTAGTAGGTTTTTTTAAAAAAAGAAAGAAATCTTTTTAGTTGAGACGCGAGACACGGTTCGGTGGTAAAGGTTATGGGGTACAGACGTGAGTAATAATAAAAAATTATCCTGGAGAGATTTATCATTCATTTTTTTATATACTGCTGCTGCTGTTGTTGTAGCAACGTTATTATAATTCCAAAATGGTGACGGACGCGATATTAGGAACCAGACACCGTTGATAATGGTGGTGGTGGTGGTGATGATGATGATGATGTAAATCGGAAAATCCTCGTGCTTAAAATTTGTCCATTACTTTCCATAGTGAAATTGATTTTTTTTTTAAACTAAAAAAAGAAAGGTTTTTGATCATACAAATATAATAAAATTCTCCATAGTAACAACACACGTGTATGTGTGAAATTCCTTCTTATTTTTAGACGTTACAAATTTATGATAAAAATAATAATTGGATTTCGAGTACGTCGCTTCCCTCTTCATAAAGAAAAAAATTATACTTTTTTCTTGGCATCATCATGCTTAATTTTTTCCTCCTCGTCACTCAAGAAAATTTGTAACGATTCTTCTGATAATATGATATGATATCCGGTTTTCCGGTCTGGTTGTTACTACTAACTACCTTTTGGTATTAACTCTACCACACGTGCTACTACTACTACTAGACGGATTCGCATATTTATAATAATAATCTCTTACTTTTTTTTTCTTAGAATCTCTATAACGCCTAATTTCTTTTGGACGACCATACTCAAAAATATACTTCTACTACACACTGTCATGGAAACGGAAAAAATAATGATGATGATTCTTTTGTTGACTATAGAGACAGAGAAGAAGAAAAAAAAAACATTTTTTCTATAAACACAAAAAAAAATCCGGGATGAGAAGAGATTGATAAAAAAAGTAGAAAAAAAAACGATTTCTTTGGGAATATCTCTCCATACGTGTATTTGTATGAATGACAAGTGGACGCGGCCGACGCGTTACAAGGTGATGCTTAAATCATTTAAATCATGATATGGACACGTTATTATTCAGAGTTAGTGTAGTAAACAAATATATAATATAAGCCTTTCGAAAAATTAATAGTATGTAACTGAAATTATTTTTAATCAATGAAAAAGTGTGTCCCATATATTTAGGCAACAATTCCCCCCTTTTTTTCTTCATTTATTATAGAGTCAAATTCTCTTAATTCCTATACCTACCATTTTTTCCAATTTCTAAGAATCGATTTAAAAAAATAAAAATTAAATTGACGAAAATCCCAGAAATTTATCAACTCTTCTTTTTTCTTGCAATAATAGTATTATTAATAGTTAAAAAGTTGCCTACGTAACACCAACATAGCCATCTAGATAGTCATCATCAACAAAAAAGAGATGGTTTTTGATAAGCATTTACACATATGTACTGGTATTACCGAAAATATCTAAGAAGCGTTTTTTTTTTAAACTCTTCTGGTATTAACTGCTACAATATATGTTTTCATGACGACGACGATGATGACGACGGATTTTTCCATTTTTGGTCTTTGCGAAAACAAGTTCTTTTTTTTTAAATCTGGCTTTTTTCCTCGGGTACCTTTCATTTTTGTTGATTTGCGTTTAGCGTGATTTTTTTGTTGTTGTAGCAGCAGCAGCAGTAGCATGCAAAGGCTAAAAACTACTTTTTTTTGGGAGGTAACCATTGAGACGCGAATATAGTAACGTGAAAGAGTATATTATATTATTTATGTCGTCTCATTTCTTATAATGGTATCTGTTATTTTGTTAATACTGGAACGGGTATATCTATCTTTTTTCTTTCTTCTTCTTCGGTAATTCCCCATCATTTTCAAGTTTCCGCAATGATGACTGATTTTTTTTAAACGTGTGTGTGCGGTTTTGCTATAGATACTATACACGGGTTTTCCGCAGTGACAATTTGAAAGAACAAAATCCTTTGGAGTAATAATAATATGTTTTTTTTTTTCGTTGTGTGTCGTCACGGGGGGATGATGATGATGACTGAAAAACCCGTATTATTTTGTGTTTAGTTTATATAAAGGGTGTTTCAGATATAAGTACCCAATTCCATGGTTACTTCCATTTAAATTACAGCAACGATAGGTACTTATATTTGAAACACCCTTTATTATTCGATCAAAAGATGGTTTTTGAATGTCTATTATCGGGTTTCTCTCTCGTCGTCGTCATAGTCGTCTAGTCAATGTGTGACGCCTCGGTGGTGGTATAGAAATGCCTCAAGGTACAAAATACTAATTGTATTTTGCCGAAAAGAAAGAGACGTGTGATGTGATTGTTATTGTCGAACACGATAAAATAATTTTTTTAATTATTGATTGACGACGAGTGAGTGAGTGAGTGAGTTTTTCTTTTGAACTCGGGCAGAGAGCATCACTACACACGTGACGTCATTCATAATTTATTATCAACAAGAACAAAAAACCTTGTCGTGTGTATAGAAGAATGAAAACTGAAAAATTCCACTTTTTATAACCCCGAATTCATCTCGACTTTATATTCTGTGTTTTGTGAATGATCTGTTATCAAAAATGCTTTTGTTATGTTACCATGGAAAAGTTTTGATTCGGTGGTGGTGATGATGATGAAGATGATGATGATAATGATGCGGGATTATTGTTGTTACACAGGCAACTTTTTTGTTGTTATTCTTCTTCTTCTTCTTCTTCTTATATTTTAGTTGGTTACAACAACACTTTTTTTTTCGGAGAGGGGGGTTTTCCTCTAAAAGTTTGTATATAAGCACTGTTGTGATGGTGGGGTTGGTGAACTCACATACAGGTCGCAGAGAACAGAGTTTTTTTTCGGGGAGAGAGACGAAATTTTTTCTTTTCGTTGTTTTAGGGTTAGGGGTGGTCAGGGAAATAAAAAGTGTATCAGAGTTTGTCTATGTAGTAATTTTTTCTCTCTCTCGTTGTGTCTCATTCTCAGTTAATAGATTATTTTTTTACTTAAATGTGATGATGATGAAGCGTTTTTATTTTCTCGCGTCTTTGCTCTTATCTCTCTGTATTAAATAAGAAATACCGAATCAATTTTTATGTTGTTGTTGGCGTGGGTTTTTTTTTCTCGGTGTCGTCCTGTATACGAGTATATGTGTGGCGGGCGGGGAATATCATCATCATCATTTCTATTGTCGTGATGATGATAATACACGCATCGTTACACTTGAGGAAGATTTTTTCCCCTTTTTCTTTGAGCTTTTGTTTTTAGTTTTGATTTCGTTTTTTGAGCTTTTGTTTTTATAAAAGCATTTTGAACGCATTAAATGTGAATTATTCTGTTTGTTCCTGTCTTGGAAATATAGTAATGAGGTTTTGTTTTTGTGTTTGGAAGAAGAATATGCCTTGCACTAGGTATTTAAATGGGAAAGAAATATTTTTAAAAAACCTAAAGACGTACGAGGGACATTCGGTAATGATTAAAAGCGACTGTTGTTTGAGAGTTGAGATACCACTTCAACAGATAAGTATGTTGACAGATCGTGTCGTAGTTCTAATTAAAAATATAATATGCAAAAGCTCGCTGGACTATATACCTACCTTAATTTGTGTGGCAATAGCAACGGAAATGATAAAATTGACACAAAATACGGGTGGTTTATGGACACATTTTTGTAACACATGACTCCAATAAATTTTGTATATCGTCAAAGTTTTAGCTCTCTCTCTAGTTTCTCCTGCAATTTAAAATTTTGAGAAAAAAAAGTATGTATATGTTTATAATATATGTACGGAATACGATTTTTTTCTCTCGTGATTTTCAGTTTTCACCTTTTTACTTTTATTGAAAAATGATCTTTCTTCAATCAGAAATGCATCTCATTGCCCATACCATGCGTCCAATATATAGACCAAATTCGAATCAACTTGAACAGCGGATGAACATTTTGCATGAAAAAAACTTTTTTGTTGACTAAAAACTGAGTTCTCTCCAGAAAGTGACAAAGCAAGGCAAAAATTAGTGAAAATTGACGTTTTTAAACACAAAAATCATTGCGTTTTTTTATTTTTATTTTGCACAGTACAAAAGAGGTGGTAGGTGTACGATAACGCGTTTGCACGTTTTTTTGAAGAGAAGAATTAAGTTCGTTGGGCTTTCTTATATATGACACACCAAAATCTCACCACGACGATATGTCAACATGATCTGTTGAAGTTATCGACTCCCAAAAGTCGGCTTTAAACATTACCTACGTATTTAACTTAATTAGATTGAATTTTTCTTAAACAAATGCTTTATTGATGTGCTTGAAAGCTTTAAAGCATATTTGGCTAAAGAACACATATTTTTTTCGGTTAAGGGTGGTCAGGGAAACGGACCTCATGGGCTTTTCTTCTTCTATATATGAAAGCAGGTTTAAACAGGTTTCTACAGAGAGAGAGAGAGAGAAATGTTCTTCATTATTGACATTCGTTTTTGAATAAGCTGGAGATAGATGATGATATAATATACCTTACTACAATTCAGGTTGCCATGGTTTAGTCCTGCCACGACGATAATTTTCGGTATTTTTTTTAGGGGAAATTTTTATGGTGACGCACATACATCGTCGTTTGTTTTATATTTCGCCTTAAAGCTCTCTCTCTCTCATCACACACTTGTTTTATACGTGATTCAAAAATACATTTCAAGTCTAAAAGCATAATTTTTTTTATTGAAAGCACTTAAAAAAAGTGTCTTCATAAGAAGAATCACGGTATATAAAAAAAATGGGAGCAAAGATCTCTCTTATATAAAACTCATCATCATCATCTCGCTCGGGGGTTTTCTGTGTGCATTTTTTTTTTTATTTTGTCACGGATTTGAAAATCCAAAACCATATATATCGGATTTTTGAGCACGTATTTACACGTTACCATGATTACGGTGGTGGAGATTTTGCGCTTTATAAAAAAAAGAAGAAGAAGAAATATGTAGAATCTTCGTACTCTCAAGAAAGACTCTATGGAGTTTGTAAATGACAAAAAATATATACGATGATGGATGACGCGTGTATATATGCGTGAACGTTTCTTGAAAACCGATTTTGTTGTTTATACAGTGTAGCTTCGAGGCAAAAAAAAACACGTTGTCATGGAGATTTTATTATCAGCTAAAAATGAATCATCATTTATATATTTAGTACAGTGAAACGTTCGAATAATTTTGCGCTCTCCGTATAATATAATAATTGCAAAATGAATTCTCTCCGTCTCCCTTCAGGTTTTAAAAGAATTCTGAATAAAATTGCACCTCTCTAATATTAATAAAGAATCAAGTAATGTCTGACAGCTATTGGCTTTCCGCCTTAAAGTTTCACGTTCTCACTTTGCCCCACTATTTCAATTGTAAACAATTGTTAACGGTTTTGGGAGGTTCCAGACAGGCCAACTCGAGAAACATATGTGCCAAGTTTCGAGGTCTGAGGATAAATACTTTTTGAGATTTTTGCGTCCGACATCCGCCCGACTGTACAAACAGAGCGAAAATAGTAGCCAATAGCTAATAATTGCAACCTCCAAAGCAGCAACGCACTATAGTGTCAATAAGTGATCCTCTCTCCTGTGCTTTTTTTTTCTTTCTGAAAACCTCTGTATTATATTACCGGTGCAATTGTTCGGAAGTTTGACTGAATAAGCATACCCATTTATAAGCATTTAGTCAACCCAGAGTGCAAAAACGGTTTCCGCGTCATCATCCACCGGCCGGCATTATGGATATTATTATTTTGTTTGATCTGGCGATTAGCGGAAGCGTGCTAAAAATTTTTTTGAACCCGTTGCTTAGCTAACTCTGGAAACTGTAATATGATGCTGCTGATGATGGTGGTAGCTCCACTGTGACGTATGTATTTATTTTTTGTAAATTACGCGGAAATGCTGGACATGTACTGTTAACGTTTATTATTGCTGCTAATTACTAGGGTAAGACAAGTTAGGTATGAATTTTTTGGTTTTAGGTAGGTAAACATAAATGAATTTTACAAATCTGAGGCTATACAAAATGTGTTAGAAAGTTTGTTGCTTGGCTTGCAAAATATCTTCAGATGAATAGATAGTAAAAATCTGGGAAAAACAAATCATTATCTTACTCACTCACTCACTCACTCATGGCAACCAACCGGATCTTATCTCCGGTTGCTTTACGTCCTGCAACCGATCCATATTTTTGTGCCCTGACAAAAGAGGTCAGCAGAAAGTAAACTGCTGCTGCTGCTGCTGCTGCTGCTGCAAGCTGTTTTAGTTTCACGAAATAAATAAACCATGATGAGTTAATGTGAGTTGTACCATGGTCCATCATGATTTATGTATAAGAAATATTTCTTAAAACCACAACAATAAAAAAAATACACCCAGAATCTGTGGAGAAAACCAGTTACTAAAAAAAGATAATATCCCCTATAATCAGATAATTTTACACTGACAAGATTTTTTTAGCTGCTTAAACAAAAAGTTACCAAAAGGGAAGAGGTTTAGTCAATAATAAAAATGACAAAATATTCCATGTCATGACAATCAAAGATCGTCTGGAGAAACCTTATATCCCTAATATCAGATCATTTTATCAGTGACAACATGTTATACTTATGAGTTTGCATGTAAACCACAATAAATACAAATAACTCATACCAAACATGAGAAATTCGGTTGTTACAACAAAACCCCGCTGTCTTATGGCAACGCATTTATTTAAAGTATAGTAAATACAAAAAAAAAGGTAAGGGAGCAAAAAAAAAGTAAAAATTGTTTCTTCATAATATCACAGATTCGTCACCAATGGTGATCACAAGAGAGAGTTAAATAATAATATTATATTTTATATAAAATACAAACACAATTTTGTTTCCTCCTTATTTTCTCCGTAATAAATTTAAATTACTTAAAAATGAATAAATACAAATACGATCAATATATAAAGTAATAAAAAAAATTGATGGTAACTACATGACAATCGATAAAAATTAAAAACATTATTAAAATCACAGCAAAAAAAGTTACTCTCCAAACGAAACACCCCCCGTCGCTCTACCCCCACCACCACCTTGAGAATCAGACCCAGTGACAGTGATGGTAGCCCCGACTTTCTCTCCAGTCCCACCGGCTACAGCTCCTGAGCTCCCACCGCCTTTCCCGTCCTCCCGGAAAAACCCGCCAAGGAGCCCAAGGCCTGAAGGTGGGCCTCCAATAAATGGTGCAATTCCTCCAGGTGGGTAATACCCACCACCTCCACCACCGTATCCTCCTGGGTAGTATCCCCCGTTCCCATAGAGATTATTCCCATATCCGTTGTACCCATTATTATATCCGTTGCCTCCAGACGCTGCTGAGGCTGTAGCGGTCGCTGATCCTGCTCCAATACCACCACCTCCGGGGTAATAACCACCTCCGTACCCACCTCCAGGG
>VYYJ01002605.1:0-20489 GCA_021029165.1 Cyphoderus albinus | reverse complement strand
CTCCGGTAGTTGCTATCTTTGCAAATGAAGTGGTCCATACTACACTCCTGTAGATTCTTGTAAACCCCGTCCTTCTTGGCTTCTTCACAGTGAACAGAGATGCATGTGAAGCCTTGGTAGGGTCCCCTGGTTTTTTGTTTGAGAAAATAAAAAATAAATAAATTTACAAAATTAAGAAATAATTTTTAAATATTATGTACTACCTTTACATACAGTAAATTTCCGGATAATTAGTAATTAAATTTAGAAGTTACTTTAAAAAATAAAATTTACAACTCACTCTGACATTGCTTCCGGGGCGATGGAGCTCATGTACCCCAAATGTCCACTTTTCGTAAATTCATCAACTTTTGTCCACACTTTTGTAAGATCCGTTCCTTGGACAAAGAGGTGACAAGATCTCACAGCACCTTTTTCTCTCTGCAAAGGGCTGTGAACATTGGGCCAATAATTTTTCTTTGGGGGTGCTGATTCCATTTTTCTTATCGAAGATAATGAAATATTTCTGATCAATAAATAATATTTTGCCAAGACCAACTTTTAAAATATATATTTCAGAAAAAAATGACTTTGCAAAAAATTATGGTATGAAAAATGATGAAAATGGAAACGAGATCAATGCAATTGCTACTAACAATGAAACTTGTAATAATGTGGTCTGACGTTTATATCAGTCTGGCACAAAAATGTGATTGTAAATGTAGGCTATAGCAGGTTCGATATATTTATAATATGAGTAATGCGAATGCGAATGTAATTCTTAGAAATGCGAAGCAGTAAACCTTTGATTAGCACAGTGCAAGCTTGCAAAAAATATATTTATGGTATGCTATTGCTCTTCGTTTTCATTTGCAGATATTACGTTTGAAACGTCAGGTTTACCTAACCCAGAACCCCTGAAATGCATTTTGCTAGAGAGAATTGTATTGTTATTTGTACATACAAGTACAAATTTATTAGGGTAAGCAATGAAAAGTATCCTTTCTAACAACGTTCGTGCCCGACAATTTTATGTAAAAAAACAGAATAAAGAATCTAAAAAACATTTCCTGTTTGTCCGTTTCATTTTACTTTGTTACTGATTTTATTGTGTAGGTACGCAAACGCAACACATCGAACAACTCAATTCTGTTAATACGTAATTAAGGCTCTAATGTATTACTTGTTACACTGGTGCATATTTTGCTAGCCACTACACAACATTTAACCATTAACAAGACAATTCACACTACTCAATATATTTTACTCCTGCGACGCTCTTGTTTGTCCCACTTTCGCTTTGGGTGTTCATCACCTTTTAAACGCTTTATTTCATGCTGCCGAGATTTTCGCGAATATTTAGATTTCTTCTTGTCATGATCATGATCATGATCCTCTTCCTCGTCAGAAGATTCGTTGGTTTCAAATCCCCCATCCTCATTTTGCTCTTCTTCCTCCTCAGAAACGTCCATCACCTCCGCTGTCTCCTCATCGTCATCCTCCCCAATTTCACTCTCGTCGGCAGATTCCTCCTTCTTGATAGGTTTCTCCAAATTGCTATAATCCCTGTAATTCACGGCTCGTTTCCTTTCCATCATGTCCGGCTTTGGGTTACTGCGATAGTCATCCTTTTTCTCGACGTACTGGAAGAGATTGAATAAGAGAAGGGACTTTTTCACACGGCGTCTTTCCGACTTCGAAAAATGCACCGAAATACAGGTGGACCCCGCCCAACTTACACTGCAATAATTAAATAGGTTTTATTAAAATATTTTATCTGAATTATGTTAATGTTAAAACTAAATCAAGGTTTAGTCTCAATTAATGAATGCTTAAACGAACCTCGTCATTGGTTTGTCGCAAATCGAACTCATGTAGTCCAAGATGTGGCCAGCCGTCAATAATGTCACCTTTTTCCACACTGTTTTGAGGTGATCCGGTGGCACGAACAGGTGGAAACTGGAAACAGGCTCGTACTTCATAACCCTACCATGGACACATTCCCAGAATTCTTTATCCCAATTCATTTTTCAAAAAATTCTCAGGAATGAAGTTACAAATAAAGTGAGAGCTAAAAGCACAAAATTGCCGGTTGCCCAAAAACTGGAGCTTTCTCGCAACTTGAAGTAAATAACTAACTAACCAGTAACCAACAAAAAAACTTGAAAGAACGAAAAAAATATTTCAAACTGTTTCAAGAGAATGAAAATAATGTGATAGCGACTTCCAATAGGGGTTACTCTTCTTTGGAGTGAATTATCAACTTTATTTCGTTAAAAATAACTTGTCGGTTCATAGTGCAGGCAATATCTCATTTTTTCGCTGAAGTTGCAAAAAAGAAAAAAAGTTAACTACATCTCATGTAGTCTACATGTGTCAACTTTATACTGTAAAGTCCACTGCACCTTTGCTTCTACTATTGCTATTACTATTGCTGTTGCTTTGCTACTCGCTCAGCAATTTTTTAAGCAAAAGCAATGACACAAACCTAACATAAGTTGCAGATGCAAGAAGCGTAGCAGAGAACTATGCTGAAAGTGGCTTTTAACTTTTGCTGTCCTTCAATTCATAGCTTGGTTAGAGCGTAGCAATTCTACTCTATCACATCTCCTCTGGGCTACATTTAATATCATTTTCAACAAACATATTTTGCAGGTTTTATCTGTATAGCTTAAAAGACGTTTTTCGTTAGATAAATTACGTATGTATTTTAATTACAGAGTTATAGCTGTTGAATATTACATTGAGTAAATGGACATATTCTATTCATACGAGCAAGAGCAATTTTTTTGTGTCAGTGATTTTTTAACAATTATCAAAATTACAGCTTTCGTAGATGTGGTGGACGTTGAAAATTTTATTTCAGTGTAAAAGTGGAATCTAGAAGAATCTCATCTTTGCGTGTTGCATTCAGTTTGATATTGAATGATGATGAAATGAGACGAAAGCATTTGTGTTTATAAATGCATATGCATATACATTACCCTCATAAAATTATAAATTGATACTGCAGAGTATAGTGGAGGTAAATAATATTCCAGTTTGCAGGCTTTTTTCAAAAACTACAACCTAAAATTCTTCCCATCAATCATATCACTTGGCGACAATCACAGTCTTCATTTTCACAGGTCACAGAGATGAGTCAAGCTTAAAAAATTTCTGTAACTTTATTTATTTAGGTGAATTCAATTTGTCAGTTTTCATAAGCACAGAGACTGTGTGATCTCAACAAAGTAGCTTCAGGTTTGCTCAATGAATTTTGCACGGGTTGGCTTGAAGCAAGCAGGAGAATTCAGGTTGCTTTTATTGCTCTTGGGTTTGACTTTTCTACGGCTTATGCTAACAAATATGCCATCAGTTGTTTATTCTTGTTTTTGTTTTGCTACATAATAAAGCTTAGCGTTTTATAGTTACTATAAGTAATTCAATTATATATACAATATTTTACTGGGGAATCTAGAAATAAGTCAATTTTTGCAGTGATTCTCAAGTGACAAGCGAAATAAGTAAGTAAGGTAAGTAGTATGTTATGAACAAAATAAAAAACAACGATTGATAAATTTATAACAAATATTTATTTATTTGGCATTTTATTTTATTTTATTCTTTGATTTTGACATATATTATATTGTATATATACAGTGTTATTCAGGTTTTTCTGAAAATTTATTCCATTATATTCGATTGGATTGGACATCATCAATAGTTGGAGGATTGTATATTTTTATTGGTGAAAAAAATTGTTGATTTTATAGAGTTTAATATGTAACTGTTGAGTAACGGATCTTAAGAATTACTAATAACAGCAAATGTTATAAACAATTATTTTTTACTACGTGCTTAATTCAGGCTACTTACTTTAATACAAAGTGTAAATTTTTGTGAATTTTAAAATCTTAATGTATTTGGAAATTTGCTGGTGAAACTAATTTAATTCTATAAACGTGATGTATTTGTAACAATGTTAAACAATTGTGGTTCTCCATAAGAAAATTGTATACATAATTATGGTAGTGTCCAAAATCAATATTATCAAGTAACTTTGTAGGCCACAATTCTTAAACTTTTATTCAAATAGCCTAAATACAATATCGTAACTGTGTTGTAACGATTATCTTTAGCTTTAATTGGTTGATACATTAAGGTTTGATTTAATATATTTAACTACATAAAGCTTGTAACAGTTCTAATAGATATTACTTAGAAAAATTGACGTGATTTTAATATGTCGAAAAGAGTGATTAGTATGAAACCATTCGGAGAGTTGTAGTAACCGTACATATTTACTTATGATTGCATTGGCATGTTTATGATTAAACTTTCCATAGACAGGACAATCAACAATACCCATTTAAATAGTAAAAAAACTTATCAAATTGTAAATGTTTAGTATGTTTCCATTTTGTAACATTCGTGTAAACTTGTGAAATATTACAACTGGTTCTGGCTTCTCGGACTGCTTCATCCGTCGCATCATGGTCATTTTCACCATCTTCACCTTTGTCATGAACCCATCTTTGCTGACATCTTATCATAATAAATAAGTTTTTAATACAATGCCTAGTTCCTACAACCAACACGTGTCTCGACCTTATATTTAATTACGTAATGCATATTTTTATACTTTTTGCACATGTACATTCAAAATCAGCTAATTGATTATTTTTATAAGGCAGCAAACTTCTTCCGCCTTGAAAATGCCATCACGTCAGTAAATGAGAGGTTGTAAATGCACGAAACCCACGAAACTTGTAACTTCCTCTTCCTGTGTTTGTCTGTTTCTTAATTATGGTTATGATGAATAATAAAAACTACTACGGTTAAACTTGTTTATTTATCGCACTGGTGCAGGAAGTATTTTTACCTTGAATTCCCTTTCCGTACTTTAAATCTTGTCCGTGAACAAGTCACGTGCAAGTCGTTTCCAAACCGAATGCAAAGCGAAACAAATTTCAGAATACAGAAAAATTACCAACTGACCTGAGCAAGATATCCAGACATCATAATACCTCAGAATATTCCCAAAACACTCTCCAACGCTAACAAAAAACATGATGACGTCCAATATTTTTACAATTTTCATTCTTCTCTTTGCAACCAAACATTTTTTCTTGGTAGTCCACTCGCTCCCAATTCCCGATTTCGTTACAATAGTGGATCTTAACAAAATCTTCCAAATCTTTTCAGACTGTACGATCAATTTGAATACTTACAAAATTCACCCGGAATCGCTTCCTCTGGTGAAGAAAAATCGGGAACTTGGGTTTGAAATGCCAACAACTCCCATAGTTCTCGTAACGCACGAGGTGGATGTGAGTGAATTATTGGAAGGGAAAGCAATCAACGCGTCCACCAAATTTACAGTGCGAGGCGGATACTTGGAGGAGAATGAATCCCCGGCTTTTGCGTTTCGAGCAAAGCCAATCTACCGACCTTGCTTTCTAAGAGCGTTTTTAATGGATCGTGACATATTTGAGGGCACAATGCAAGTGCCCAGTTATGGCTTCATATTCAGACCGGGTGCAGAGGAAATATTCTATCCGAATGTGTTGGGCAGTGGTGGCAAATTGTTATCCTACTGGAGAACGTTACTAGCAGATAGGTCCGAAGGTGGATGGGAAACCCCTTGGTACCAACTCCCAAAGTTTAATGGATTCAGAATTTTTATTTCTGACTCTCCCAAAGTCATATCAAAGTATCCCCGCTGGCCCGAAGTTATAAAGGATCCTACTCCAATATCAAATATTGACATGACCCTGTTCGCATATGTCGAGACCACCACCTCCAGTATAAAGGTGTATCCAGCTAAAATGGAGTTTATTTATGTACTTGGTATTCACATTGTGTTCGAAATTACTGCTCTATGGGCAATTTCATACAATGATGTCGCTGCAGTGATCAATAAAGCGATGAAATTTGATCGATTTCGAGGAGATAAAATATTTTTATTTGACTACTCCGCCACCGTCACAAACATGTCGGCAACTTACGAGTTGACCAAGCGAATGTCTAACGAGGTTATGCCGACGCCACGTAACAAGAAACAAGTGGGTTCTGTTTCTTTCAATGAGTATGAAAGTTGGATGTCGGCGGATGTGATTCTTGGAAACCTCGTGTTTCGAAATTGTGTCGCGTCAGAAAGCATTTCGAGGAGAGAGGATTGGCCAGAGTACTTCGCTGCAGGAGAAATTTCTTCGTTCAGTAAAACTCCGCTGTTCGTTTATTTGGAAGATGTGAACCTCCAATTCATAACTTGCGATGGGATCAGAGAGGGGAAACTTTCCATTTTTGGCTACCTCTCCGCCTTTGACAAATTCATTTGGACGGGTATCTTAATTGCCACTCTCGCCACCTCCGTCGTTCTGTCCCTGGCAATGTCATTTAAAGTGGGGAAATGCAACGCCCAATCAACTTTGTTTATGCCCGTTACCATTCTTTTCGAGCAAGGAACAGCAGAAACGAAAACTTCTTCGCATATGTTCATAGCCGCTGCCTGGCTTCTGGTGGGCGTCGTCATCTCGAATGCATACAGGGGACAAAACATCACAGACCTAAGTTCGCCCATTCCGCCAATTCCACTGAAAACATTTGAAGATGTGTTCGAGTTCAATTACACAATCTATCCTGTAGTTGACGATGTCTACGACCCACTGATTATGAGTTACTCGCTCTTTACTTACATTAATGAAACTGTTGACTACAGTGAAATCAATTCTCATTCTACTCTCTTCAATCTTCTCGACGATTCAAGCGAATGTCCGCTGAAAAAGTTCAGTTCGCAAATCTACCAATTCACAGACGGCGAACTGCTCCAAAAAGTTGCAAAAGAGCCTTTTCCAGTGGGCTACCTCAGATACATCCTGAATTGTTCAAAATCGGCCTACGTCACTTGGTCAGATCAGATTAGGAGGAGCGAGCTGGCACTGAAAAGACTTCTCTGGGACAGGGTTTCCCAGGCCGTCGTGGACACTCAGAAAATAATGCCAGAGTTGAAAAAGGTTTACCGAGGGATTTCTGTCAGCGAAGAAAAACTATTTTCAGGTACGAGGTCATGGCGAGTGTTCGATGTCCAAATTCCGGGCGATCTCATCTTCAGGCGTCTTTCCTCTCTCAGCGAATCTGGAATCGCTCGTCAGTGGAAACAATGGGAGAGTTGGGTGCAAGATTTCAAAGACAATTTATTTATAGATACTTTAGAGTTAACAGGACCGGAGAAACTCAAACTGACGGACAATGTTGCAGTAGTATTTTATATTCACATTGCGCTTCTGGGGTTCTCCTTCATTGCAATCATTTTTGAGCTTAGCCTAACCTCAATGCTTGCCTTGTTGGCCGTTATAACGGTGGTGAGAAACTTTAAGCATGTTAGCTATTAACAGTATGCGTCATGCGTCAGAAAACTTCTTTCCACTTCAAGCTGTCACTTCGTAGTTTGTTGACTAAAACGCCACAAATAAATACTGATTAGCACAAACATATTTATACGTTATGATTAATTAGCACAATATTTGTAACTCATTTATAAAAATAAAAGTATTTTTGTGCATCCATTTATAAAAAGTTTAAGTTATCTTTGCAGTACGTCACGACTCAGGTCAGTCGCAATAAAATAATTCATAGCATTTTGGTAAACTGAGATGAGATTTGAATTTAAGTTTTAAATTGAATGTCAAACATGATGATGATTATTACTCCATTTATAAATTCAATTTTTTAACAGTGACTGGAATTACAGGAATTAGTTAAAGTATGAGAACTTATACATTTTGAAAGAAAGGTTTAAGTGAAAGAAAGCCTAATTTTATTCAAAACAATTCATTACCTGATTTTCGTTTTGTTCAGTATAATAAGAGTAACTGTAGCAATTTAGTAAGGTAACATGTCAAGTAAAAAGTAGTAAAGTCAATTTATATTTACTAACAATTACTTTACAACTAAAAATAAGCATTATAAACTAACTATCGAAATCACTGGTCATAGCCTCAGATTTCCAAACACTATTTAAAGAACGGACACGTAGTTTTAGATTTAAGGGGAATCTTATATGAAATAATATATGTATTTATATTTATAACAAAGGCGGTCAAGAATTATTTGAAAGAAATATCAATGAAAATTGAAAGTAAAGTAAAAGTTGAATTAAGTTCATTTCTGTGCAGTTGATTGTCCTTCACCACTGAATCCAATCCAAGCGGAGATTCACGAAATGCTGAAACAGAGACCAAATTAAGTTTTTTAATCAATTATCATTAATATGGAGTGGATTTTGAAATCAATTTGATTTCGATGCAGATAAATTGGAAGTGGACAAAGCGCATTTCTTACCTTGATGAATTGCTTACTTTTGTGGGATGATAAAAACTGGAACTGAAGTCATCTCGAGCTCCTGCATGTAAGGGAAGACCATGTAGACCATTACTCCATGGACGACGAGAAGGTTGAAGACAGGCGAATTCATATTCATTTCTGTAGTGAGAAAAATCAGAAATCCTATAATTTCAAGTCCGATAAACGCGATTGAGACATACCACCAGGAGGAAGCCAATCGCAAGGCTTCGACAGGTTCGCGGCCCTAAAATGACAAAGATTATTTTTACATTCGCCTACGATTCACTGCTAACATGATACTTAGATTAGATTAGATTTCAAGGAGTTATTAATATTACTTATTATTAATGATAATGACGTCATAACTATGCATGATTAGAATTAAGTGAATTAGAAATTTTTGTTGCTTACAATTTGAGTAGCTGACAACAATTGGACAGCAGCCCACGTTCGAACAGCAATCAATATTGCACAAATTGCAACAGAGACCCAAAAAATCCAGATGTAATCTGAAAAGTTAGGATTCGCGTTACAATTAATTTATTATTCATAAATATTAATCATTCGAGTAACTTGATTAGATGAATTAACTATATTTTTCACTAACCATTCTCCAAATCGGCAGCAGGATCATCGGCCTCAGAGCTTTGTTGAGTTTGATCGCTCTCGCTGATGACTACGACTGCGACGACGATTCCAATTAGCAACAACATTAAAAGAGCGCAGAGAACCTGTTATAATTGACATTGAAAATTGAAAGGCAAATTATTAAGGATTAAAGGAATTCCGAACGCTGCAAAAACCCTTTAAATATTAATAGGATCGTAGATGGGCGTAAATAGTTTTGTTTCAGTAAAAATCTCAATTACCAGATCGAAGATGGCAGTCGCCTTGGCATAGTTCCTGAATTCTGACATCTCTGTAACTTTTCTGGGGCCCTTGATTAATTGGCAAGGAAGAGTGAATGTGAGGTAGCTGCAAACAGAAAAAACAAAATGAAAATTAAACATTTATTAAAAAGTGTGACATGATATTATTTACTATAATTATAACCAGCTTAATAATTGTCATGTCATAACTCGTCCCTTGGCAATAAACAATCAAATCAAAAAACCGCAGACCCAGAAAAAAATCTACTTCCAGTGATTTTACTTACAATTTTTACCTACAAAATACGAAATTATATTACAACTCATTTCAACGAACCTACAAAACTTACCAGTTTATTCGAAACTTTCCAAATTTCTCCCCTCAAATTTCAATAACAAATAGTGGATTTTCAGACGACTGATTAATTGTGACAATCAATATCAACTCACTCTTTAAATCACAATTAATTTCGCAAGGACTGTTGCTTTCCAGAAAGTTAATTCGAGTCAAATAGCTAACATTTAAAAGTTCTTCAAATCTTGTATCGTTCGGATTGCAATTAAACAGCTCAGCTTCTGCTTGCTCTCTGCTCGAATCTCAAATGGGAATAACACAGTTGATTCGATGATGGATCATTTATATAGGCCCCGGCTCTGAGTCTTCGAGTCCAAAGTCTGACTAAAATGCGTGAAACCGCGTGGTGGTTTTTGCAGCTAGCACAAAGTAGACTCAAGATAAGCACGGTGAATTTGACTGAGATTTTGGCTTGCAGTTGCAGAATGCTTCGCCGCATGGCCGCATCCCTTTACCTATTCAGCTAGGCACTCTCTTTCATTCTTATTATCTGCAAGTCTGCCTGCACTGCATTCCAAAGGCCAATTCCCAAAGGACAACAGAAAGACGAAAGAAAACGTTTTTCATTTTAAACTGAAAGTCATCATTAAAAATGTAAATAAAAATGCAAATCTCTTTTTCCCTTCTTTCTCCGCTTTCACTTTTGTAGTTGAGATAATGAGATGGTATTCATCGCCTTGCGTATAATATAATTTAATGTCGCAAACTACACTTTTTTAGGTAATGACGAAATATTCGTTCTACTTGAAATATATTGAAAATTCATAAACAGAACAGGTGTCCAATTAGTAAGAAGCAATTAACCATCGAGGAAAAATAATTAAATACTTATGCATACAAAGTACAGAGATGAAAGAGCGAATTAATTATGAGCAGTTTGTGGGAAGGCTCATTTTATAAAATTTTCATTGTTTAGCGTATGCAATTGTCAGTCAGCATCACCATCAGTTTAATTCTCGTAGTTAGGTCATGATTCACACAATCTCTCATGCACCATCTTGTAATAGAAAATACAATGTCATTTGATCATGAAGGTGACATATGTAATTGTCACGTTGAAGATTAAACTTTCCATAGACACAGACAGCACAATCAATAACACTATTGCATTGCTGACTCAGCACTGCTGAGCTGAACAGCTTCATTCAAATTTCATGTGGACCACTTTGTCTCAATTGACGTCTCGTCACGTGTCCCCTTTGGTGTGTTCGTGTATGCTTGTAGCAGCTCAAGCGCGCTCTCGTTCGGTTTATCTTCAACACTATCCACAGTCAAAGAGAGCCTCGCATTGCATTGCATTGAACATCCGATCCGTATTGTGTGGTGAGGCAGTCAACAAACAAAAAAGGATTTCTATTTCCATTTCCAGTCAGATACAGTGAGTGATAACCGAATCTTGAATCAGTTTAAACTACTGGCTTTAAACATTAAATTAAATTGAGATTGTGGAACTAGTTATTTAATCCTGTCACCTGTCTAGAAGTCTAGAAAGTTGTAATTAAACTACATTGTAACAACTGAACTGAAGGTAATAGAAAATAGATTGAATTTCGTATATTAGAGTGCAAGTCCGCTCGCTTTTAATTGCACATCAATCAGAATTCGTTTAAAAAAATATGTTTGTCTTGAAGCCTTCAGTGGAAGCCCCTTCGATGTCTCAGCACCCTCAATTCGATGGCCTGGGCGGAAGTCCAGAACCAATACCCTCAACATCGGGGACCCGTAAACCTCTTGTGGAAACTTTGACGTCAAATACGCCCGTTCCTGTCCCGGATGGGAATGCCAGCCGGAGTCGCGATATTGAAATTGATGCATGGATGAGCCTCGAAGCTCCGGTGACGGTGACGCCTTCGGTATCGCCGCCCTATTTACAGGACCAAGCATCATCTCCTAGCGCATGCACCTCAGGAACGTCTACGGTTGCGAAAGAAACTGATGAAGCCGACACGGAATTTTCTTTGGCTGATTTAGTGATGGAACTGGGGGATTATTCTCCCACGGTAAAAACTTTAATTAAATGGAATGCGGATACTACCTTTTTGGCTTTTAATATCCGTGCTGTGCATTAAAATAGGAATCAATAACTATGCCTTTTATCTTGTGCCAGATACCCGATGATGTTGCAAATCACTACCTTCATACATCCGGTTTCGACTCAAGTGATCCAAGAATGTCCCGACTTCTTTCATTGGCCGCTCAAAAAGTCATGTCGGACGTGCTCAACGATGCATTTACTCAACACAAATTGAATGCTCAAGCTGCCGCTACCCCAGGAACCGAGGCGGAAGTTGAGGATAAAAAGACTCTGACAATGGAGGACTTAATTCCCGTTTTAAAGCAACGCGGAATTAAGAAACCTCCAACTTTCTGAATGAGATCAGATCTTCCTCATTTATTTAGCATTGTCTAAAAATGTAAAATGTTTTTTAGGTTGCTGATGGTCATTGAACTTTGAACTTGTTTGTACTTTATGTTTATTGGTTTATTTTTTGTTGCACTTCGTTGCATTAATTTGGTTGAAAGGTTTTTAGGAGGTATTTTAATTGAAATGTTAAGAGATTCACTGTGAACTCAGTTGTGAGTTTAAATATGATCACATTATAATAGTTTACTTGTACTTTAATTCTGTTTGAAGTATTTAATTTAATTTCAGAAAATGTTAGTTGCGGTATCCAGCGCGTTAAGTGCTAGCTAACCGATAATATAAATGATTTTACTTAACTTCATACTTCTTGATGGAATTATTATTTACTATACAAAACGAATACTTCAATGCTAATCGTGTAAGCTTTAATTCACTTGTTATTATAAGATAAGGAACCAATTTATGATACAAACAGATGTACATACCTTATAAGATACAGATGTGTAAGTGTAAGCGTGTATTTCTTACTTTGTACTTTGTAAAATTTTAAATTCTAAATTCTCCTCACTCAATCAAATGAAAAGAGATTGTAGTTCTCCTCAGCAGATATAAATATCATGACAATAAAATAAATGAGGTTGAAGTTCAACCAAGTTAACAATCCGGGCATGCTTACCATGCTACTTTTTTGTATGGGCATGAATCAGCATGAATCAACATGGAAGAATAGAAATATTATCGAAAATATTTTTGTGTTTGGGTTTGGTTACCTTTGAAAATATTTCGTTACATCCAAATTGAAAATAATTACAAAGCATTACAGAAATAGAGTTCGAAAGCGACCATTTGCCAACAAATCCAAATAGGATAATAATTAATATGTTAGGCCCGAGTTCGAGTTTAGTAAAAAAGAAAGAGGAACATAAAATTCTACGGGATTTCTAACTAATCCTGCACCATTTCATCAAGCACCAGTTCATATGGAATTAGGTTAGGAAATTTTGGTGTAGAAATTACAATTAAGGCAGTAATGAGGCAGCTTGGCATCACGTATAAATAACCAGCAGCTATGTACCTATAAAAGCGACTGTGCGATAAGATTTATTTCTCATTTTCAGAACGTTCTCACTACAAGCCAGTTCTCCTGGAATTTCCTTCTTGCTCTCGGAAACCAAATTCGAATACGATTACTTGTTAGTCTACATAATTTAATTTACCACCACATCCCATTTAAAAAATAGTTCTAATCAAACAAAAGTAATTTTAAAATATTTTACTTTTAAAACCAACAGGAAACAATGGAAAGGAAAGTGAAAGAAGAGGACAGTTCAAAGCTACGTCAAATTCTGGAAAATGCTGAAAAGAGCTGGCAGGAATATTTCAAATCAATTTGTTCGTCGCAACCATCAACGTCTTTGACCATACACGAGGCAATGTGCATGATCATTGATAAAGATTTCAAAGTGGACACGTACGAATCAATGCGAAGATTAGCGATTGAACATGGACGGAATTTATATCCGGCTTATCAAACCGTTGCAGCAGCGAGAATGTTGTGCAAGCCTCCAGAAGAAAAAATTAAAATCTCCGACATGGAGGCCTCCGTTTTGCTCCAGTGCCTACTTGATCATACTGCAGGAAGAATCCTCGCGCTACAGGAAGAACATTTGAAAGCTTACTGCTCAGAAACTGGAAGTCGACACATTTCCTTGACCTTGGATGCCACCTGGGGCTTTGATGGAGACACGGGCAAATCCAATTATAAGCAGCGCTTTTCGGTGTCCCGAGACGACAATTCAATCTTAACCACTGTTTTAATTCCGTTGGCAGTAGCATCCAAAGAAAATCAGTCGCATATTTTATGGAAGAATCCCACACCCCAATCTGTGAGGTAGTGCAGACCTCTACGTGTACATGTTTTGAAAGACGACGGGAACAACAGCATTGATGATGTATTCCATCAATCACAAGTGGAGGGCGTGAACCAAGAAATTGAAAATCTGCAGGCGTTTTCAACCAAGTTGAATGAAACCAAAACCAGTGATGACCCAATTTCCGTTACACTCAATTACAACTTGCGTCTCACGGATATTGACGGGAAGTTTCTCAGCGCAAATAGAGAATGTTCCATCTGTAAAGCCAGATCTGTCAATACTAATCAAATTCAAGTTGCTGACGGTGTAAGTCCGCTTCACTGCTGGATAAAATTTTACGAGTTCTGCCTGCAGCTTGCCTACAGAAACTGTAACGGTCTCAGAACCATGAGAGTGACAACGGAGGAAATGAAAACAATTTTAAATGTGAAACAGCGACACATCACTGAACAAATTTCAGAAAAGCTGGGGTTAACTGTGGATATTCCTGTGGGACAGGGGAAAGTCGATGAGGGTTATAGTGCTAGGCGGGCGTTTGCTGAACACCAAGTTTTCGCAGAGATACTGGGTCTGGAGCCATGGCTTACCGAGGATTTGAACACAATCCTCTGCGCTATAAGTTGCGAGTTTCCACTGGACGAGAGCAAGTTTGAGGAATTTTGCACAGAGGCACTAGCAAAGTACCTGAAGAAATGCTATTGGTTCAACTTACCCCCGACGGTTCACAGAATTCTTGCACATGGGGGAGATATCATCAAGGGGTCAGTATTGCCGTTGGGAATGCTCAGTGAGCAGTGCGTGGCAGAAACGGGGCTGCCTGAGTAGACAATACAGGGAATTCAACACCTACGAACCCAGCAGGACTGCGAGCATGAAGAGTGTCTTCTACAGATCTTTGGAAGCGTCAGATCCCGTTGTAGCAAATTGGTCGATTGTCACCAGGAAAAGGATGATTCGCGATCAAAAATTGCCAGAGACCACACTTTCACTTCTCAGTTATGACCCCAAACAACTGGCGTCCCGTGACGATGACGACGATGAAGACATGTCAACTGAAGGAGAATCACTGTGTCCAGAGCTGGCTGAAAACTTTGAAGAGACTTTAGAGGACATGAAGCTGGGAATCGAACCGGATATGATTATTTCATAAAAGTGTTTATATGTAATTTGTAAATAATTAAATAATATTGGACAATAATTAAATATCAATATAATATAACTTGTTATTTAATTTAGTATTATTGTTTAAAGACATTAAGGAAATTACTTTGCGTTACTATAAGCTGACATGATTATAAAGCCTGGAGACACAAAAGCGAAGAACGGAAATTTTCCGTTGGGAAATTCATTACAATTTGCAGATCTAGTATTCGGAAGGGAATTTTGAGAGAGAATCCACTGTAATTACTTATAACCATCTTAACTAAACGGTTATGCATGTATAAAATGCATGCTTATAGCGAGCGACTGTAATGAAATATCTACACTGCGGTATAGTAATTTAGCGTATAACACATAACATTTATAGCTGTCCTCTGTCTTCAGCATTTTTGCAGTATTCGGCAACATATTTGCGTTTTGCATTAAACTGCACTACCGCACTTTTCGCAATTTCCCATAACATAGAACGAAGGAAGGGAAGAGAACGAGAGAGGCATAAGTCAGGTGATAGATCAGCCAGTAAGAAATCTAAAGAGGAGGAAGCACAAGTCATAGTTACTTCCACGGGTGTCTGTTTTTATAAACGGCTGTATTAAACAGCTTAACTTTAATTTAATTTAATCATTAGAAAAATTAGTCCAGGCGACACTTTCACGAACATTTTTTATATCAGAGGTCGTCCAGAGCAGGCCCTTAAGAAGCACAAAAAGAAGTACAATCAGGTTAAATTTAACTTTAAACACACCAGAGTTTCAGTTTGTTTAGAAAGAAAAAGGTCATATCATCTGTGTTCTGTTTGTAAAATGATTTGACAGGTTGAAATAATTTGATTTCTTTGATGAATTTTGAATTGTTTAGGCATACTGCAAACTCTGCTCTACGCTAGTCGTTGGCAACACTGGGCTCGCTGCGCATGTTCAAACGGAGAAACATCGAAGAAAAATGGAGAATCTGGGTAACAACAAACAAACAACAAATAATTAACCATTTAAATAATAATTTAAAGAATGCAAAGTGTTGTTTGGACCACTTTAATTTTTGCACTCTAGTTTGAAAAATAAAAATGAATTAAAAAAAAAGATGGTGATTACTATCATTAATGAGAGATTTTCGCCTTTTCGTAGGAGATACTGATCCGAAGTCCAGTGAGGAGAGGAAGAAAGAAGAGTCATCAGGCAAGGAGAGGAAAGAAAGGGACAGTGAAAGCGACGACAAGGACAGGGAAGAGCATAACAGAGAACGAAGAAAGGCGAGGGAACGTGAGAGGTCACGACATAGGTCACGTGATAGATCACCCAGTAAGGAAGCAGAAGTCGGAGTTACTTCTAGGGGTAAGTGTCTGTTTCTAATTTTATAAACAGTTGTGTACAGAACAGAGTTGTCATTTCGTTTAATCATTAGAAAGAAACTGAAGTTGGTTTGGTTCACTCTATGTTATGCAGGTATTTTGTTTAAAATACCCCCAAGTGTCATGCCAAATAGAAAGCGTAGGTCAAGGTCAAGGTCTCGATCAAGATCTCCCCGTCATGATCGTAAGAGAGTTCGAAGTCCTTTAGGAGTGAGGAGGTCGCGTTCTCCGAGAGAAAGAGGACACTCTGGATCTCGAACGCCGGTGCAGAGGATTGCTCGGTCTCCTGCAAGGCTTTGCGAACTGAAGGATAAGGATCAGAGACGATCCAGTTCAGTGGAACGACGGATGGAGAAGGTTGTTGCAGAAAATAATCGTCGACGCCCGCCATCACCATCTCGCTCCAGGAAAAGGTCAAGACTAAGTCGCAGTCGCAGTAGATCGCCATCGCCATCCAACAACACGCTCAATCGTAAACGGGATAACCGAGCGTTTAATCAGAAGTTAACGCTGACAGCGATGGGATTATGGACTGATAAGATGGAAAGAGAGTGGAAATTAGTCGAATTGGAAGAAGCCGTGTAAGTTCAAAATCAAATTACAATAACTTTTTTTTAAATAACATTTTCAAAATTCAAAGTTGCATTAAACGGACTGTGGTTTGCATTCAGGTACAATGAAGAATTTCTCGGAAGGAATGAGTTTCATGAAAAATTGTAAGTGACGAGAATAGAGAAAAGGCTACGTAATACAATTATGGTAAATAACTGACTTGTTTTTATTTTCCCAACCATCGGTTCGTTTCCCCGCAGAGCTGAAATAAGAGTCAAGCATGGAATGGACTTCAATTCGCTACTCAAGATTGAAAAAGACTACCAGAACAAAGAGTCCTCGGTGAAAACAAAAACACCTGCTGCACCTCCCGTTACAGTTACTCTAAATGAATTCCTCACTCAGTGGAAGAATATGACATCAGTTCCTAGTTCCTCCACAACACAGGCACCTACAAACGGAACCCGACTGCTAAGTTCGTCATCTTTGGCTGTTGATCCTAAATCTGTTACATCCAGCAGCATCGCCTGCATTGATTTAGCAGGGTTTGGTTTGGTTGAGGTTTTGCGATTGCTGTCTACCATGGAGGATCAGCTAAGCTTCCTTGCTTCACAAACCAAGGAGTATTTTAAAAGGGTTAGTAATTCAGTTATAGACAAACGGATTTGATATTTTTATTTTTTCGTGGACACCCAATAATTTGTTTCATGTTCGTATTGATTCGACACAGGCGGAGGAATATGAACTGAGGAAACATAACAAGTCACTTGAATTGATGGAGGAAAAAGATTTGGTGACATTGCTGACTCAGATTCGGGATCGATTTGTATCTTTGGTAAATTTTATGAATTTCATCGATTTCACCCATCTTTCCTAGACGCACTTTTTGTATTCTAATATTCGTGTATTTCATTTATGTATACTCAAATTGTAGAGGCGAAGTCCGTTACAATCCGAGGAGGCTTTAAGAAGGTTGCAAAGGAGCTTGGATGGCATTAATGCGATACTGGAAACCCCTCAGTGTAAAAAGCATCAGATTGTCCCTTCTCAGATTTCTCCTCCACGACGAGAAGAACCAGAAATTGAAATTATTAAGGTTGTAACGGAACCTCCCTCTTCTTCTCAACGACCGACGAACCAGCCCCAGCCAGACTCAAGCGAACCCCGAAGAAAACTGTCACAGTCGCAAAAGACTAAAATTTCGTGGATGTTGACACATTACTTGATAGGAAATGGCTACCAAGACCTGACTGATGCGAAACTGCGGGGGTTAGTCAAGAATGTTATGGGACCACCGGGTAGGAGCAGAGCAGCTCAAGGCTCAACTCCGACAAGTAGCGGGACTCGGACATTCGCCGGTCGAAGATTTGTGTCGCCTGACAATAACACTCCAAGTCATAATCAACAACGTAGCGCCAGCACCGCTCCAACAAGTTTTGCCCGCCCGAGGAACCCAAGTGCGGAACCGTGGCCTTCCCCGTCAAACACTCCACAAATCAGCAACATTGTGACAACAAGGTCAATGGGGTCAGCCTTTCCTTCGCTGCCTGATTTTTCTACTGTGTAAGTTATGTATCATAATCTTAACTTATGATTATTAATTAAGCCTTTGCATCTGAAATCACTAAATTCTTGAACGAGAATTGTTTTGTTTCTGATTATAGACCTAGCGGTGGAGTCGTCGGCAGGGGCAGGGACAGGGAGGACAGAACTAGAAGAGATCACGTAGGGTTCAACTTCGGGAGTGGGGAAGTCAGTTCTTCAGACTCAGGTCGACTCTCATCATTTACGCGGCGAGGAGAAAATTCGTCGAATCCTTTTCGAGATGTCTAGTGATAAATAAATTTTAGTTAGTAACTTTTATAAATTACTATAAAATAGTAAATAAGCCACGTCACGATTACTCAAGCTCAGAAAATTGAATTAATGAATTCAGTCAGTTAGTCGTTGTTCCTAGTGAGTGAGTGAGTTAATAAATCATCACGTTCGACTAAATCAGACAAGTTTTAATTAGTAGTTTAGTAATGGTGTCTATAAGATTTTTGATTGTAACTAAATAAACAGTAACAAGATTTGCTGTTGTATTGCATAATATGAGAAATAAAGAGTTTACTGAAATATTTAATAAAAACGAAAACCTGGGCTCATTATTTCATTTTGGCATTCATTATTTATTTATTTCCGATCTGTTCATTACAACTTACAGGCTGTCGAGAAAACACAAAGCGAGCACAACTTAATTAGTGAGCGCCGTGTTTCCATCAGTGTTATTGATGACGTTTATGTTAAAGGGCAAAAGGGTGGTAGAAGTCGTCACGAAGAAATAAAATTCGGTGAGCTTGTGACAACCGGAACCAGTGGTGGCCGGAGGTCATCTAGAGATTCCGGTAGATCTGACAAGAAAAGTCAACAAAGAAAGAGGACACTGAAATTGAAATAGTTGACCACGCAGAAAGAGACAGGTTGCAGAGTCTTCGTCGAGGCATACGGCACATGATTTTGAGAGAGCATGAAATGAAAACGCCTCAAGTAACACGCGTGGTTGTAATACCGAGTTCAGATGATGACGAAGTCGGTCGGCTTCGATGGCGGCGATGTCATCACAAACGAAAGAAGAAACAGAGCAAGCGAAATGATTATGACAGTGCAAGCAGTGGTTTATCATCCGATTGTGAACATCAAGACGCCGCAGACACAGGGATGAAAACCGGAGGGACTCCTACGCCGATGATATCTGACGGAAGTGAAGTTGGCGGGGTGGGATCTCCATCGATCAGGGACAGGTTTGTCTTGTAAAAATATTTTTCTTTTGGAAAATCTCCCCATTCTGTAAATTTTATTCATTTGCCAATTGACAGGAAGGAAGCAATTTTTCATGAAGTAAACCACTACACTACGGAATGAAATTACAGATTTACTAAAATCCTTTCTTTATATTGACAGGTTTTGGACCATGAAAGACAAAGATGACAGGTCGCTCAGTTAAGAAAATGTCTCGCCAGTATCGAGCGTCAATTGAAATTGAAAAGGAAGACGGAGAAATTGGATCTAGCGAGGATGAAAGGCAGAAAATTGACAGATCTCAGTCTTCCATAAAAGAATTTCAAGAACTTCTCATAAGATAATGCCTGCTGCCAAAACCGAGTGTTCATTTTTCTTCTTAAGTTAGTGGCGTACGGCAGTTAAGTTTTTAAATGTTATGATAGTAAAAGTGACGGTTACGGGTGAATGATAATGTAACTGAGGGATGTACAAACTGATTGATATGCGTTTGTAAAGTATTTCATGCTATACTGTTAAATTTAGATAGACAAAAAATATATCTAGCGTGTTTCTAGACTTTACATGGTACGATAAGTACATAAATAATAATGTGACAATTATTTTTGCTTAATTGATACAAAATTTAAAAAAAACAGTCATTTTTAGAGAAGTCGAAGATAACCTCTACAAAGTGACTTTATTTACTTCTGCTCTTAAATAGTTGACAACAATAGATTAAATAGAATTCTTAAATGCCATAATATGAATGTTGTAATATAAATTGGAAAGTATTTTATACATTAGTTAGGTAACACATTACATAAAAAAGAAAGCTAGAAGCTTTTTACATTTTTACTCATTCTTATATTTTTCTCTGATGCGGAGAAACACGCAG